>WAAF01020260.1:0-40556 GCA_013400475.1 Tricholaema leucomelas
ATATATATATATAAAAACAATCCCCAACCCATAATAGTGACAAATACATAGAATCATAGAATCATAGAATGGTTTAGGTTGGAAGGGACCTCAAGGATCATCCAGCTCCAACCCCCTGCCATAGGCAGGGACACCTCCCACTAGAGCAGGCTGCTCAAGGCCTCATCCAGCCTGGCTTTAAACACCTCCAGGGAGGAAGCATCCACAACCTCCCTGGGCAACCTGTGCCAGTGTCTTACCACCCTCACTGTAAAGAACTTCCTCCTAACATCCAGTCTAAATCTCCCCTCTTCCAGCTTAAACCCATTCCCCCTCGTCCTAACATTACCAGACCTTGTCAATAATCCCTCCCCAGCCTTCCTGTAGGCTCCCTTCAGATACTGCAAAGCCACTCTAAGGTCTCCTCGAAGTTCATTTTAAATGAAGACTCCGTTTACTTTAAGGCAAAATACATATCTATTTAAACAATCCTCAAGCAAAAACCCAGCCCAACATAGCAATGCTAAACACACAGTTAATTTCCAAGACAGATCCCATTTTCACTAAGGCAACTTTGGAACAGCCTGCTCTTGGGTGATGTTGAATAAAGGGAGCACAACCACTCCACAGGCTCCTCTCCATAGCCTAACTGAGGTCTTCTTGTTTAAGCAACTTAGTTGTGAAGTGTCAAATAATTTGTTAGATAGAGGAGGAAGTGGAAAAAAAAAACCAACCCATCATCATAAAAATCAGGCTTTAAGGGTGAGAACTCATTTCTCAGCTGGATCTCTCTCAAGGTACTGACAACTCTGTTGCCAAAGTACTGAGCAAAATACATCTGTAGAATAAAACTGGGGAACTGATTTGCCTGAAAGTCTTCCAATCAATACAATTTCTGAAGTTTCTTCAGCCATGTGGTCACCCAACAGATAATATCAACCAAGTATCTCACCCTTAGAAAAGTGTGGGAAGAGTAAAATGTTCATTTGTGGAAAGACTGAGGGTAGAAGAGACTGAGTCTTAGGGACGCTCTTCCTTCTACACCCCTAATTCCACCAAGACTTAGTGGTAGGAGCAATTTCAGTCTTTTAAAAAGAAGAATACTAACCTTAATGACTTGGCTATCTGACTTATCTGGATCTTCTGCAGATTGAACAATTAGCTGCCCAATTTCTTTGTGAAGTTTTCCCATGGTCATTGCCTCTGAACGTAAAACAGCAAAAACACAGGTTCATATCAAATGATTGCTTCTGAGACATCCAGAAGTGCACAGGAGTAACAAACCAAACCCAGGAGTCCTCTTTGTCACAGCCATTTGAAATCTACTGGCAAAAGGCAGTAAGCTGATGTATCAAAAGCTATGCTAACACAGCCAAACTGTCTACTTCTAAAGTGGCCCCAAGCAGATGACAAGGAACAGCAAGATGCCAAACAAAAACCACATTTCCTTTCAAACAGCTCCCTGTCTTTAGGCATTTACTGCAGTGCCTTTTTCATGTGGTGTCTCTGCATTCAGATGAATGCCTCTTCCATGTACTTCTCTAACACTGAAATCTCCATTGTACATTTACTGGAAGACAAAACATGTCTTCTCAAACTTCAACTTCCACCAGTTCTCTAGGATCTCAATAAAACTGAAAGACAGGAGCATAGACATTGCAGGACCTGTTTGGAAAGAGGATCAGGACTGCCTGACCTACAGTTTAAGAGGGACAGGGATCTGTTTGAGACAGTCCAGCAGAGGACTACGAGGATGATTAGGCAACTGGAGCACTGCCTGATGAAGAAAGGCTGAGATACCTGAGGCTGCTTATTATGGAGAAGAGAAGACTGAGATGGGATCTAATAAATGCTTACAAATATCTGAGGGCTGGGGGTCAGGAGGTGAGGGTCAGGCTCTGCTCACTTGCTCCCCATGACAGGACAAGGAGCAATGGATGTAAGCTGCAGCACAGGAGGTTCCAGCTCAACACAAGGGGGAACTTCTTGACTGTAAGGGTCCCAGAGCACTGGCCCTGGCTGCCCAGAGAGGTTGTGGTGTCTCCTTCTCTGGAACCTTCCAAGGCCTGTCTGGACGCATTCCTGTGTGATCTGAGCTAGATTGTATGGTCCTGCTCTGATAGGGGGCTTGGATTCAATGATCTCTTTGGGTCCTTTCAAACCTTTAACATCCTGTGATCTAGTGAGGTTCAGCAATTACTATCAACCCTGGAACAAGGGACCTCTAAACCCAAAAAAACAACCAACCTTTTACCAGAGGGGAAACTGTGATCTCAGTATCTGCCAAATTCACGTACACATCGTAGAGGTCTGGTCTACTGCTCACTTCAGAATCTGTAAATCCAGCAATGTAACCTAGGGAGCAGAATTTTGGCAAGATTAGGAACTTCATAAACAAACCCAGTTCTGCCCCCTACCAGTTTAAGAGGGACACAGAGCTGCTTGAGGGAGTCCAGCACAGAGCCACAAAGACGATGAAGGGAATGGAGCATCTCTCTTATGAGGAGAGCCTGAGGGAGCTGGGGCTGTGCTGCTTGGAGAGAATGAGAGGTGACCTCATTGATATTTATAAATATGTGAAAAGGTGAGTACTAGGAGGATTGAGCCAGGCTCTGATGGGTGATGCTCAATGACAGGACAAGGGGCAACGGGTGGAAGTTGAAGCATAGGAAGTTCCACAGAAACATGAGGAGGAATTTTTTTTCCCTGGGAAGGTGCCAGAACACTGGAACAGGAACCGTGGGGGGGGTGTGGAGTCTCCCTCTTTGGAGATATTCAGGACCTGCCTGGTTGCATTCCTGTGTTCTGGTCTAGGTGATCCTGCTCTGGCAGGAGAGTTGGACTGGATGAGCTTTGGAGGTCCATTCCAGCCCCTGACATTCTGTGATTCTGTACTGCAGAAAATCACAGTCCTAAAGTCTGTTCTAAGAGTGTTTAACACAATATTCATTGGACCCAGGAGGTTGCTCTCTTGATGTGGTCAGTCAACGAGCTTGTCCAGCAAAACCCTTCACCGACAGGGAGCTTCAAAATCAACTCCTAGAATTGCCCTGCTAAAAATGGGCTTCTAAAATTGAACTACTGACTCCACAGGCAACGTTAAAACCTTACAGATATGAAATGTTACACTCTCTCCCTACCTTGCCACTAAAATGATTCATTTGCCAATGAGTAAAGCCACTCAACCTCCTCTTTAAAAGAATCTCCACTTCAGAGCCACTTGTCATCAAGTCAGTATTAGATCAGAGCAGAGGAATAAAACCAGGAGGTTTTTTTTACTTATAATGTTTCAAGTGAGCAAACTTAGAGCAGCTTTTCTCTCTGGAAGATGTTTAGTGACCTGAAACAAGCACTGCTGGTAATGCAGAAAAAATATGGAAGCTGAGTAATCCTCATGCTCATTATTCTGTGTAGAGAAGACTCTTAATTGCTGCATTATGTGTCATGCTAACCTGTGCATGAACAGGCCTCATCCTGGATTACGTGTTAAGTACCACACAGAGACAGCAATGTGTCACAGATCAAACTCCTGCAGAGCTGGTGAGGTTCTGCCTGTGACTAGGAGTCAGAGACATCACAGGTAACAGAATAAAAATCTGGAATTTCTGAGTTAGGAACCAAGAATAATAATAAAGGAAAAAAAAAATCTACAAAGGAAGTCCCCTAGCTCTGTGTAGAAATTGAAGAACAAGTAGATAAGTTAAAGTGAGCTGCTTCTGCACAGTGGTGAGACTTTCAATCTCTCTGAACACAGCATCAAAAAAGTCTCCAAGCTGCTTTGTACCTGTAGTTAGGGGTAAAACTGATGTGGATGCACCCAGAAGCACCAGCTGGACCCAGCTACCTTCTAGCATACCTGTTTAGTCAATTTGCCTCTTCTAAAGAAAATGATGTGGTTCAACTTTCCAACCCCTAACATCCTGTGAACTTTGAGAAATGATAGCAAAATAACCTTTCCCCCCCACACCTCAAAGAATTAGACATTGCAGGAATACAAAACACCAACAAAATTTTGTTTCAGCTTCTATTAATAAATTATTGTTACCTGTGCAGGCTTTTAAGGCTTCCACTTCCTCGTCATTTAGATGTACATATGAATGAAGAATTGACCAGTCTTGTCGATGCCACACTAAAGCAGGCAAAGTCCTAGGGAAATGAGATCAGTACAGGTTTTACCTACACTAAAGTTTCAGAGCATGAAATGCATGTCCTAAGAAACAACTAGTCTGATAAAGTCTCAACATGAACTACTGGAAGCAGTTTATCATTCATTCTAGCGTTAAATCTCTCTGAGCTGACAAACACATGGCTAAAGCAGAGTTTCAATAAAGGTAATTAATATTAACAAATATTAAGCATTTATTTGTTTGTTTTTAATAAAGATATGTTTTCCCTAAAGTATGGACCTTTAATAGAGGATCAAGACTTGTTGGACTTTTGAGATGTGTGGGGATGTAGAGATTGACACAGTACCTGGTAAACTCCTGGACAGCTTCTATTCTAGGGTGGTACACAACAATTCTCTTCTTCAACATCAGTGCTGTATAGAAGATCACTGTTTCCATTCCAAACTGAGATACTATATCTAGAAAAGAAGGGGGGGATGGAATTTAGATAAGATATACATGCTGGTAATAAAAATTGTTATTAAGCTTCTTCAAAAAACAACAGCACAGATAATAATGTTAACACTACTGGATTCAAACTGGAAGTAGCTAGATTTATACTAGACATTAGGAAGAAATTATTCACCATGAGAGTGGCAAGGTACTAGAAGAGGTTGCTCAGAGAAGCTGTGGAAGCTCTGGCCCTGGAAGTTTTCAACACCAGGTTGGATGAGGTGTTAAGCAATTTAGCCTAGGAGGAAGTATCCCTGCCCATGGCAAGGGAGCTGGAAATGAACAGTCTGTAAGGTCCTTTCCAACCCAAACCACTCCAGGATTCTATGATTCCATTTACTCCAAGTTACACATGAAAACTGGATTGCATTTTATATCGTACAGAAGAAATTAGAACAGACATTTCTGCTATTAATTAACCTTTGATGGAGCCAGCAAGATAAGCCTTCCGAGCATCAAAATCCTTGCTGAGGAAAGATCCATTTTCTTCACTTTGACAGATCCCCTTTGTGAGGACTGCAATGTAGCTCTCCATCATTTTAACTGGACTTCCATGCTTCAGGTAGATCCTGTGTGAGAAGAAAAGAATCTCAATTTTGGCTGCAATCAGTGCCAGCAGACGTGAAGAAAACCAAATCATCACCATATGGCAACAGCAACATTATTAGCAGGAATTATTATTCTGGACACCTGGTTGAGGTTTTTCAAGACTAAACTGGAAGTCTTTCCACATGCACACAAAAAACAGCCTGTCTTTGGTGATAAACTACCTTTTATTTTTCAGCTTTCTTTTTTTCTGAAAGGACTGACATTTACTAACAGAAACGCAGCACAAAGGTGCAAGCAGGTGTGCAGGCTAAGGATGCTTTGCACACTTGGACAATACCTGCTTTATGAAAAAGCAACTGCTACAGTGACTCCTGTTAAGGCACAGATTATTTGGGGTTTTTTTTAATGGTAAAAGAGAAATTATAAACATATGTCCTTGACATCCATTAAAAAAAACCAACAACCCCAACACAAAACAACCTCACGCCAACAAAACCCAGAGACACACAGAGCCATTTTAAACATTAAGGCAGTTCAGGAATAGCAGTGAGGCTCAACTCTTTTCCACATTAGTTATAGTATAGTACAAAGCTGTGACACTGGAAGCTCACTTATCATCTTTAGAGAAATCAATCCAGGATTTGCAAACAAGTATTAGCAGGTAAATCAGGGCTGATGTGACCCACGGTGAATTTAGTATTTCACATATCAGTGAAAAAGAACAATCTCAGTCTTTCAGCAGTCTGTGATACAACAGCCTCATAATCACATCCAATCAGATGCAAAATCTCAAAGAATACTCTTGGGATCACAAACTGGGACCAAATTTATTTGGGAACTGAAGGAAAAGCAAAAGAAAGACACAGAGAGAACGAGAATGGAGATGTGGAGGAAAGACAGTAAATATGACATGGGAAGGAGAAGATGGCAGATGGGTGGAAGAAGGCAGAAGAAAGAGCCACACACCTTGGGTAGCTGAGGGCTCTCATTTTCCTAAAGGAAGCAAAACTGTCCCTGGGTGCTGTGCTTATTTCAGAAGAGCTGCAAGAACCACCTGTAGTACACATCTTGTGGAGGGATGC
The DNA here is from genome assembly GCA_013400475.1 of Tricholaema leucomelas. Classification (NCBI taxonomy): domain Eukaryota; kingdom Metazoa; phylum Chordata; class Aves; order Piciformes; family Lybiidae; genus Tricholaema lacrymosa; species Tricholaema leucomelas. The sequence goes on from WAAF01020260.1 coordinate 6,230, forward strand.
AAGTTGTCCACCATACAGATGGTGATCTTTTGACTACATAGCACTGACTTCTTCCAAATGTTTAAACTTCAAAAACCCAAGTTCTGAGAGAACACAAGCATGTGAGTGGGTGGTGGTGATATGTGTCTGGAGAAAACATATTAACACCTACCTGGGTATCTGCTATTCACCCAGCACTTGCTGCATGAACTCATGATAAGCTCAAATCAAAGATTTAAATACTCTGATTCAGTTTGTAGGACTTGAGTTTCCAAATGCAAACACAACACAATGAAATGTAACTTTTTTGCCTTGGCAAGAATTCAATGTACACCCAGCAACACCTCAAAACTGCTTTTATACAGACCTACAGAGAATTCTAGTGAAGGCTGCATATTTCTCTGGGTTGAAGTCTTTGGCCATCAGAACAATGGAGAAGTGGGTCACCTGCATAAGACACAGAGATAAAAAACACATCCTATGAACAGTCTTTTTCACCTTATTGAAGTACTCTTAACAAGGGGCTTTGCCTGGGAAAAAAAAAAAAGGAAAGTAAGCAGAAGTAGCAAGTTGAAGCTACCAGCTACAGAAGAGGCCTGGTTAACAGACTTCCACCGAGTCAGCTTCAGTACACATTATCTTTTCCTTAATCTGCTTTGTAAGAGTTGCTTCCCTCTCAGCTCACAAGTGTCTTTTAAAAGACAGAAAAGAATCATTCTTCCCCACAGCAGGTAGGAAACTTCTAGAATTTGCTGCCTAAGAAGGCTGTGGAAGCAGACAGCCACAACACATTTAGAAAGAGATGGGGGGAGGGAAACTCAACCACCAGTAGCAGGCCCACAAACAGAGACACTCTGTAACTTCCTTAATTTAATGATTGTGAGCTGGAACAGGATGAGACTAAAAGCCTGCAGATGACGACCAGGCTCACGTGTTCACCTTAAATAGCATCTTCCATGAACGCTTTCAGAGACAGCACTGGGACACACTATTTCTTTTCTTTTCTTTTTTTTCCTTACACCTTTAAGGTTCACAGGAGATGTAAACTCAGAATGAGGAGAGGCAAGCAACGTTCTGCTGTGCATATTCAAATCACCACAGTAACTTTCTACTTAATAATATAGCAGGGAATATGAAGTCTCAATAAATGTAATTGACAATTTAAAGAACATATTAAGAGGGAAAGTACAAAAGATAAAAGCTATTTGCAGCCTTGCAGTCATCAGTGCATCAGAAAGAAGGTACCTATGTAACTCAACTCTTTGGGAAAATAAACCACCAAACATCAAGCTCTATAAGAACAAGAACAAGAGGTGCCTTTATTGTGACCTTCCAGTATCTTAAGGGGGCCCACAAGAAAGCTGGGGAAGGACTTTTTAGGATGTCAGGGAGTGATAGGACTGGAGGAACAGCACAACGCTAGAAATGGGTAGATTCAGACTGGCTGTTAGGAAGAAGTTCTTCGGCGTGAGGGTGGTGAGAGCCTGGAAGGGGTTGCCCAGGGAGATGGTGGAAGCTTCATCCCTGGAGGTGTTTAAGGTCAGGCTGGATGAGGCTGTAGACAGCCTGATGTAGTTTGAGGTGTCTGCCCACGGCAGGGGATTTGGAACTAGGTCTCTTCCAACCCTGACTGATTCTATGATTTTTGACACTACCAAAGTTACAGAGCTTCTCTCTTAGAAAAAAAAACCAACAATAGCTGAAGGTGAAATGCAAAGTGACTACAAAGAATGGCAAGAAATAGCATTTCCGTTTTAATATCTAAATCTAATAAATCTAATCTAATATCTAATATCTTAATCTAAGTTGGGTAATAAGTATTGCAAGCCCTCTGCAATCCCACCTAATATATGTCCTGGTGAAAAACCAAAACGTGGGGACTGTTAAGACTACTGGGTTAACAGCTGCATCTGTCAGCACAGTAAAACCTCCAACCCCTTCCTCACAGCACACAAGAGGCAAACGCTGCTTGATCTGCTAGAGCAAGCTCCACAGAAGCCTTCCCTGTACGTTCAGCCATCCAAGTCTTACCTTTTTCAAGGCTGGAGAATCTTGAACTTCCACAGTTGTGATGTAGAACCATGACCTTTTATACTGGCCAAACACGAACGTATGAAGCAATTTATTTTCATCTGTAAGGCAGCACTTTCGCAGCAACAGACTCCTCAGTTCAGCTGTTACGGACGGATAACACCAAACCCACAAAGCATCTCCGTTGGTGTCTTTTTCTATGGTGGAAAGATGTTCACTGTGAGAATGCCAAACAGCAGTAAGGAAGTAAATTGATGGGTTAATCAGGTTTGTTTCCTGGAATCAGATTAAAATTCCACTTTACCCTGACCTTACACATAGAGTTCTGACACTAAGGTTTAGGCTGCAGGGCAGCACTGGTGCTACAGGTTTTATTCTTCAAACGTTAATAAATATCCACTCTCGGTCTGCTTCAGGAGGTGATAAAAGCACCAAGAATTTGAATATGCATTCATATGAGCAAGGCATTGACCAACAAGCATGCAGACAGCTCACTTAACGATTGTCCCCAGTACTCCTAGTTTTGATTTCATAACAGAAAGCTCACAAGCCGCGGATTTCAGACGCTCTGGCCGAGCTGCACCCGGTTCATTCTGCAACAGGCAGACCGAGCCGCCGGTCTCCGCAAGTGGGCATCCCGTGGCACAACCGGAGGCTGGCAAGCGCCCGGCCGGCACAGGCCCCGCGGCCGCAGCTCGGCGAGGCACTGCTAACCGTACGCCCATCCGCCAGTCCCGAGCCCCGGCCCGGCCCTCCCGGCGGCCCTCCCTCGCCCCAGCCCTTCCCGGGAGCCGGCAATGCCCTCACCGATCAGCCCCACAGACAAGAGCAGCTGAGCCTCCGGCTCTGCCATCTTCCGACCCCCGCCCCGCCGCCTTCCGCCCGCCGCCGGCCCGGTCCCGCCCCGCTCGCCGAGGCGCCTCCCGTCGCTGTCCCGCTCGCCGCCGGCAGCCATTTACTTCGCGCTGCTTTGTGCTGCGTGGGGTGGGTTTGTTTTGTGCGTTCCTTTGGTACCTGCTGCCTGTTTTCCAGCGGTAACCGGGGCTGGAGCCCCTCTGCTGTGAGGGCAGGCGGAGAGAGCAGAGGTCCTTCGGCTCAGAAAAGGCTTCCGGGAGACCTTCTTGTGTTCTCTCGGTACTTAGAAGGGCCCTGTGAGATAGCAGGGCTGGTCGTGACAGAAGGGGTGATGGTTTTAAACTGAAAGAGAGGCGATTCAGACTAGGTACGAGGCAGGCTGAAATTATTGGCAATGAGGGTGGTGAAACACTGACACAGGTTGCCCAGAGAGGTGGTAAATGCCCCATTCCTGGAAACATTTAGGAGGAAGTTCTTTACAGTGAGGGTGGTAAGACACTGGAACAGGTTGCCCAGGGAGGTTGTGGATGCTTCCTCCTTGGAGGTGTTTAAAGCCAGGCTGGATGAGGCCTTGAGCAACCTGCTCTAGTGGGAGGTGTCCCTGCCTATGGCAGGGGGTTGGAGCTGGATGATCCTTGAGGTCCCTTCCAACCTAAACCATTCTATGATTCTATGATTCTACATTCGGGCTCGAGTTGGATGGGACTCTGAGCAACCCCATCTAGTCCCTGCTTGCGGCAGGGAGCTTGGACTGCATGGCCTTTAAAGGTCCCTTCCAACCCAAATGGTACTAAAATTGTATGGGAAAAAAAAAAAAAAAAGGCTTAAAAAAAAAAGTTATGTTTGATGGTTTGTTGTTTTTCCCCCCACTGGCTGCAATATAGGATCACAGGATGTCAAAAGTTGTAAGGGCCCCAAAGAGGCCATCGAGTTCAACCTCCCTGCCAGAGCAGGACCATACAATCCAGCTCAGGTCACACAGGAACACATCCAGACAGGCCTTGAAAGGCTCCAGAGAAGGACACTCCACAACCTCTCTGGGCAGCCTGGGCCAGTGCTCTGGGACCCTTACAGTCAAGAAGTTCCCCCTTGTGTTGAGNTCTAGCAGATCTCTGCCCCTCTTAAACTTACCTTGCTCTACAACTTGTTGCAAGGTGGGGATTGGTCTCTAGTAACAAGCAATAGGACAAGAGGAAATGTCCTCAGGTCGTGCCAGGGGAGGTTTAGGCTGACCATTAGGAAAAGATTCTTCACCAAAAAGGGTTGTCAGGCACTAGAACAGGTTTCAGGGAAATAGTACAGTCACCATCCCTGGAGGTATTTAGAAGGTATGTAGGTGTGGTGCCGAAACACAGTGGTTTAGTGGTGGACTTGGCAGTGCTGGGTTAATGGTTGCACTCCATGCATAACCTTAAAGGTCTTTCCCAACCAAAACAGTTCTGTAAGTCTATGATTCCAGAGAGTCATAAAGTAGATTTTCATAAAGCTGTAAAACCAAAGCACACATGTTTGATATGCTTAGCTGCCATGTAGAGACATGAGGAATCAGACCATAAATAGTGCTCCTGACACAAAATGGTCTGATTCAAGCCTGGAGGACTTTCAGGAACTTCAGAGATCCAAAGCAGCGGAGTGGGCTCTCAAACAGCAAATGATGCTATAAAATGGCAATAAATACCAGGCAGCACACCTGCTGGCCCCTGCCAGCACACAGCTGCCCCCACAGAAAAGGCCTCAAGACAGGCACTGGCTCCAGTGGCATGGCACAACCAGCCTGTGGATGCTGCCTGGACCTGGGTGGTGTCCCTGGTACTCATCTGACAGATTCTAAATTAGTTTTATAAAGACAAGAAAAGGACTTGTTCAGCACTATAAATAGCTTAATGAAGACTACTGAGTGTATTGCTGTGGTTTGAAACAGAAAAGAGCAGGCTGCCAAAGCAGTTGAGGACACAGACTGTACTAAAATACTGTCACATGAATCAATACTGTGGCCTGATGGAGAACACCATACAATGTCACTGGAACTCAGAGAGACCAAGGGCACAAGGACATGGAGAAACTCACAATTGAAGGGACCATAAGAAAGAAAAGTTGACTTCCTCAATCTTTTGTTTTCTTTCTAGAATGAAGGGTCATATAACAGAGTGGAAAGAGATACACTGATGGTGCTAAAGCTTCCATAGAGTGACTGTTTCTTATTCTTCCATATTTTCCTGTTTAGCAATAAACTCTGATTACAAGCCAACACGAAACAGGATGTTTTAAATCTGTAAAATGTTTATGAAGCCTTCTGGTGGCCATGCAAGGTTATAACATAGCAAAACAGAAATTCAAAAGACAAGACAGGATATCTTTGCTGATTATCCTTTTGGCAGGGGGGTTGGATCAAGAGAAGTGTGGCCAGCAGGGTGAGGGAAGTGAGCCTCCCCCTCTACTCCACACTGCTGAGACCCCACCTGGAGTACTGCATCCAGTTCTAGAGCCCCTGGGACAAGAGAGATATGGATGTGCTGGAAGGTGTCCAGAGAAGGGCCACAAGGATGATCAGAGGGCTGGAGCTGCTCTGCTATGAGGAGAGACTGAGGGAGTTGGGGCTGTTCAGTCTGGAGAGGAGAAGGCTCCCAGGAGACCTTATTGAGGCCTTTCAGTATCTTAAGGGGGCTACAAGAAAGCTGGAGAGGGACTTTTTAAGATGTCAGGGGGGACTGGGGGGAATGGAACAAAGCTAGAAATGGGTAGATTCAGCCTGGATGTTACGAAGAAGTTCTTCAGCATGAGGGTGTTGAGAGCCTGGAAGGGGTTTCCCAGGGAGGCGATGGAAACCTCATCCCTGGAGGTGTTTAAGGCCAGGCTGGATGAGGCTCTGCACAGCCTGATGTAGTGTGAGGTGTCCCTGCCCATGGCGTGGGTGTTGGAAGTGGATGATCCTGGTGGTCCCTTCCAACTCTGACTGAATCTACAATTCTATGACTTGACCACTGGGGGTCCTTTCCAACCTCTAACCTTCTGTGAGTCTGTGATTATCAACAGACTTCTCCATCTACTATGTATGTGTTGAAAAGCTATTTAGAAACAGACAGCCGGGTCTGCAGAGGGTGACAGCTCAGTCATGATGTTGTTGATGGGCCAGCTGTAGAGGTATGCATTTCTGCTGCAAGACTGGAAAGCATATTGAGTTCAATGCCCAACACAGGGGCACAGCATTCTGGTGTTTACTCATCCCAAATTCTTTATTAGTCACACATTCACTTGCTGTTTTACTGCTTTTGCTGTTGCTGCTATAGGACTTTTGTGTGAAGTTCACACACCTTTATGCAGCTTCCACTGACTCGCCATATACCAAGAGATGTTATCACATCAGTAGCTTTGAAAAACACACAGTGGCAGTAGTGGTTATCACATGTACACAACTTTATTGCTATTAGTCTTGCTCTTAAGAGGAACAGTTGAGTTGTTCTGTTCAGAAATCATAGAATCAACCAGGTTGGAAGAGACCTCCAAGATCATCCACTCCAACCTAGCACCCAGCCCTATCCAGACAACTAGACCATGGCACTAAGTGCCTCATCCAGGCTTTGCTTGAACACCTCCAGGGACGGTGACTCCACCACCTCCCTGGGCAGCCCATTCCAATGCCAATCACTCTCTCTGGGAAGAACTTCCTCCTAACATCCAGCCTAGACCTCCCCTGGTACAACTTGAGACTGTGTCCCCTTGTTCTGTTGCTGGTTGTCTGGCAGAAGAGACCAACCTCACCTGGTACAGCCTCCCTTCAGGTAGTTGTAGACAGCAATGAGGTCTGCCCTGAGCCTCCTCTTCTCCAGGCTAAACACCCCCAGCTCCCTCAGCCTCTCCTCATAGGGTTTGTGTTCCAGGCCCCTCCCCAGCCTTGTTGCCCTTCTCTGGACAAGTTCCAGCACCTCAACATCTCTCTTGAATTGAGGAGCCCAGAACTGGACACAGTACTCAAGGTGTGTCCTGACCAGTATTGAGTACAGGGGAAGAATAACCTCCCTCATCCTACTGTCCACACTGTTCCTGATCCAGCCCACGATGCCATTGGCTCTCTTGGCCACCTGGGCACACTGCTGGCTCATCTTTCTTCCTGGCTGCTCTCCAGCCACTCTGTCCCCAGCCTGGCTTGTTTTTTTAAGATTAGGGATGAACTCTGTAGCAGAGGATGTCTACGTGCACATGGAAGGGCCTTTCTGCAAGTCAAGTGCCTGAACTCCGATTTATGAACTGGCTGAACAAGTTGTGAGGAGTAAAGGCTCAGCACACATGATGCCTTCTTTCCCAGAATGTTATTCTGCATGAGATTCATAGAATAACTTTGATTTTAAAAGATCTCTGAGATCATCGAGTCCAACCCTTACCTAATGTCTGGAGCTAAACCATGTCCCCTAGCACTTCATCTATGTGTATTTCAAACACTGCTGTTGATGGTCATTCATCCACCTCCTTGGAGAGCCTATTACAGTGTTCAGTAACCCTTTCTGTGAAGAGGTTTCTTCTAATATCCAACCTAGACCTCCCCTACTGCAACTTGAGGCCATCTCCTCTCTCCTATTGTTACTGGAGAGAAGAGACCGAACCCCTTACCTTTCCACAGCCTGCTTTCTAAACAGTGAATGGAAAAAGCTCAACCCTAAATTAGCCAAGCAGCTTCGTGAAGCTCCACAAGCTGCCTCGTCCATCTGGAGAGCCGCTGCCCTGTCAAGCGACCCCCGGGCAGCCCGCGGTGGCCGTGGTCCCTGCCTCTGTGGCATCTGTTCACCCTCTGGGAACTACAGACCTGTCAGCCTGACCTCAGTGCCAGGGAAACTGATGGAGCAGGTTATCTTGGGGGTGATAAGAGCTCACCTGAGGGATGGCAAAGAGCTCAGGTCCAGCCAGCATGGGTTTAGGAAGGGCAGATCCTGCCTCTCCAACCTGATCTCCTTCTATGATCAGGTGACCCGCTTGGTGGATGTGGGGAGGCCTGTGGATGTGGTCTGTCTGGACTTCAGCAAGGCCTTTGACACTGTTCCCCACAGCAAACTGCTGGCTAAGATGTCAGCCCATGGCTTGGATGGTAACACTCTATGCTGGGTTAGGAACTGGCTGGAGGGCCGAGCCCAGAGAGTAGTAGTGAATGGTGCCACATCCAGTTGGCGGCCAGTCACTAGTGGTGTCCCTCAGGGATCAGTGCTGGGCCCCATCCTCTTTAACATCTTCATAGATGATCTGGATGAGGGCATCGAGTCAGTCATCAGCAAGTTTGCAGATGACACTAAGCTGGGGGCAGATGTGACTGAGTTGGAGGGCAGAAGGGCTCTGCAGCGGGACCTTGACCGCCTGGACAGATGGGCAGAGTCCAATGGGATGGCATTCAATAGCTCCAAGTGCAGGGTGCTGCACTTTGGCCACAACAACCCCATGCAGAGATACAGGCTGGGGTCGGAGTGGCTGGAGAGCAGCCAGACAGAGAGGGATCTGGGGGTGCTGATTGATACCCGCCTGAACATGAGCCAGCAGTGTGCCCAGGTGGCCAAGAGAGCCAATGGCATCCTGGCCTGCATCAGGAATGGTGTGGCCAGCAGGAGCAGGGAGGTCATTCTGCCCCTGTACTCTGCACTGGTTAGACCACACCTTGAGTACTGTGTTCAGTTCTGGGCCCCCCAGTTTAGAAGGGACATTGAGATGCTTGAGCGTGTCCAGAGAAGGGCGACGAGGCTGGTGAGAGGCCTCGAGCACAGCCCTACGAGGAGAGGCTGAGGGAGCTGGGATTGTTTAGCCTGGAGAAGAGGAGGCTCAGGGGTGACCTTATTGCTGTCTACAACTACCTGAGGGGTGGTTGTAGCCAGGAGGAGGTTGCTCTCTTCTCTCAGGTGGCCAGCGCCAGAATGAGAGGGCACAGCCTCAGGCTGCGCCGGGGGAAGTTTAGGCTCGAGGTGAGGAGAAAATTCTTCACTGAGAGAGTCATTGGACACTGGAATGGGCTGCCCAGGGAGGTGGTGGAGTCGCCGTCCCTGGAGCTGTTCAAGGCAAGGTTGGACGTGGCACTTGGTGCCATGGTCTAGCCTTGAGCTCTGTGGTAAAGGGTTGGACTTGATGATCTGTGAGGTCTCTTCCAGCCTTGCTGATACTGTGATACTGTGAGTCTCCGCTAGGACGGACGGCACAGCGCGGGGTGTCACCTGGGACACCGACAGCGGATACCAGCCTCGCCGTCAGCCCGAAGCGCGGCTCTCGGCGGAGGGCTCACCGAGCGCGCCCGGACGTTGCCCGCCTGGAACTCCCCAGCGGCAGTGCTCGGCCAGCGCACTCCCGACCTGCGCTAGCCTGACATCGCCCTGACGGCCCCGGCACCTCCCCGCCCGCAAGCCGGGAGGCGTTTCCGCTTCCGCCGACGTCAGCGCGCGCGGGTGACGGGCCGCCCTCTCTTTCCGGCCTCGCAGGCTGCCTGGCTGGAGCACGGAGCGAGCCGCCGCCGCCGCCGCCGCCGCCCCCCGCCCCGTGAGGAGAGGCCGCCGCCATCATGCCGGTGTATTTCCAGCGGCCCGAGAATGCCCTGAAAAGGGCGAACGGTCAGTGCGGGCCACCTTCCCCTTGCCGCCGGTTCGCCTCCCCCTGCTCCCGCCGCGGCGGGCAGCGTGCGCCGCTCCGCTGTCCCTGGTCGGATCAGTTCTGCTCGTCCCCAGAGCTCCTTCGCCGGCCCTTCGGTGCGGGGCCGTGACTGGCGTTTCCCTGGAGCTGAGGAGAGGCTGCCCGGGAGCGGCGCAGCGCTGCCTTGCCGCGAGGAAATGGCCGAGGCCTACCGGCGCTGGCCGCGCCGCATGGCGGAGGCGAGGCCCGGGCGGCCGCGGGGAGCGGGCCCATCCCGGCTCCGCCTCCCTCTCCCTGTCGGGGCCCCCAGCCGTCCGAGGGGCGGAGGCGGTGGGCAGGCTCTGGGTGAAAGGGGGGTCGTGGATGCGAGGACCTGTTATGCTGAGGACAGCATGGCCCGGGTCCTGCGGCTTCTCAGTTTGCGGCCCTGCGACCGCGGGAGCCACGGTAAAGTCGGCGTCGTGCAGCCGCTGGGAATGGGCTATCCGCCGGCCGACGGCTTGGGGAGAGGAGTCCGAGGGAAATCTGGCCTGTCATCCCACTCCGCGATGATTTCAAAGCCGGTGGGATATCGGATGCAGTTTTCCCACGTGGGCTTCATATTCAGCAGTCCCATCCTTCATGTGACTGTTGAGAAGGTGAAGTATTATACGCGTTAAACGTTGCACAGTCTGATGCATAAATAGTATGGAATAGGAACCAAAGAGGGCTGTGCTGTAGCTGTCTTTTACTGATGGCCACACACGAAGTTGGACTGGTTATATTTACCAGCCATATTCTTTTGACACTTATTTTTTTATAGCATCCTTTTTAAAGCACTTAGCAAGACCATTTAGGCCCTTCATTGTTGCAGGGCTGATTGCAGGATGATACATAAATGACATCCAGAAATTACACGTGATACGCAGGTCTTGAAATGACAGCTGAAGAGGCCAGTCTGGGGGCAGTGCCTAATTCAAGTCTGTGGTGTTTTAACTAGAAGATGCTAAAGTATTGTGCGTCCTCAGGATTTCTAATCTAAACCTGATAGTAAAAATAATTCCCTCAAAGATAAAAAGTGGAAAGATAAATTCAACTTCCACCAATTACCAAAGATGAAATTGCATTTTTAGCAGTCCTTTGAAAGATACATATAACATAGTACTCTTTATTTTCAGAATTTGTAGGTAGAACAAGTTGCACTTCAGTGGTGAGCGAATTGCATTGCTGGCATATTGATCTTAAACTGTTTGGATCTGATACTTGACTGTTTCTTGATATTGAAGCAGCAGTTTTAAATTCGTGTCTTGCAGTGCTGCAAGTCTACTAAATTCTGATGAGCTGAAGGAGTGGAGGTAATGGAAGGATAGGAAATGAAGGGAATGTTCTGTAGACAAATGCTAGCAATTCTCAGTCTTGGTGGACATGACAAACGTCTTGCAAGCTGCAGGGTTTCATTCTCACCATGGCCAAGTACCATAAAGGGTGAAAAGTTGTACCTAAGGCAGTTACACGTTGCAGGAGGCAGTTCAGTGCTGAACTGACGTTTTGAATTTTGGACTTGTAAGGAGTTTAAGAGGGACAGAGATCTGCTTGAGACAGTCCAATGGAGGGCCATGAGGATGATTAGGGGATTGGAGCATTGCCTGATGAGGAGAGGCTGAGGGACCTGGGACTTTTTAGTCTGGAGAGGAGAAGACTGAGAGGGGATTTAATAAATATAAATATCTGAGAGCAGGGGGTCAGGAGAGGGGGGACAGGCTCTGCTCACTTGCTCCCTGGGGTAGGACAAGCAGCAATGGATGGAAGCTGCAGCACAGGAGGTTCCAGCTCAACACAAGGGGGAATTTCTTGACTGTAAGGGTCCTAAGAGCACTGGCCCAGGCTGCCCAGAGAGGTTGTGGAGTGTCCTTCTCTGAAGCCTTTCAAGGCTTGTCTGGCTGTGTTCCTGTGTGACCTGAGCTGGATTGTATGGTCCTGCTCTGGCAGGGGGGTTGGACTCGATGATCTCTTCTCTTCCAACCCTGACATCCTGTGATCCTGTAATGTTGAGTGGCTTTCAGAATTGCAGTGTTTGCATTTTATTAGCTAAAGCTTAAGTGGTCATGTAGGAACATTTTATGCTTCAGGTTCTCAGTGACCTCAACATATATTGGAGATGTATGGAACTGAGAGCTAGGTTATATCTACAGATCTGTTGGAAAGCTTGCTTTTCCTTATAAATGGTAAATGTAGGTCAAATCCAACCCTTTAGCTATTTTTAAGATGTCATTATTTTACACTCAAGGATGTAATGCAACTTTCAGGAGTGTTTTATTGTCGCAAGTTGCCCTCTGTTAGAGATACTGGATAACTCATGACATCTTTATACAGTTTCTCAGCTGGAAAACACAGCTTAATTTGTGGTTTGGCTTAGCAGTATATCCCTTTATAATATGTCTCAGCTAGTTCTTTTCCATGCAGACCTTCAGTTGTCATTTTGGATACCTTTTAGAATTTTAAGAGGTATGACAGTAAGAAATGGTTTTTAAAAAATGTAATTCTGGCAGCTTTTCAAAGGCTACAACTTTACATTTTCTTTCCATAATTTAACAATTGCTACTGCAAGACATATGTGCTGCATTTGACTATTCAGGTTCACTTTGTATGTGCTTTGTCTGTTAAATCAGCCTTCATTATTTGACCTGCTCGTTAGAACTTGCTTGACCAGACTTAATTAAAAGTTTCAAAACCGTATGAACTAATTTTGTGCTTTGTCCAGTTGGTTATCGACCACTGGCCTTGATTCAGGATTAAACTTGCCTTTCAAGTTGAATTTCACAAACCAAAAAATGTAAAGCTGGGCAGTAACTGTCTCAAAAGCCACACTGAGATAGAGTAGCAGTGTAAATTATGGGGTGGAGGATAGCTTTAGTAAAGTTCCCTAGGTAAGTAAAAAGCCACTGCTGAATATTGTCACGCTGTAACCTTCATTATCTTTAAATGTAACACTGTGTTTTCTAGAAAGGAATTTGCTCATCTTATGCAAGCCCATTATGTAAATAAACTAAGCCCCGGATACATGGTCTTGTGGTCTTTAAACTAAAACCACACTCCTGCTTTCAAAATGCATTTTTTAGTCATGTTTAATTATGATTCTAGTATTCCAAAGCTTAGAAACTCTCTCTAATGTATGAACACTTTGAGCAAATATCTACTTAAGTCCTTTCTGCCATCATTTCTTTAGGAATGAGGTGGTTTCCAAAGTACTTTATGGGGAATACTTGCTCCACCCCTCAGCCTTTGAGAATAAACACATTTCCTTGTAGCTGTACTTGACTTTATCTTTTAAACCTGTTTGCTTCTCATTCCCAGCGTTCTTTTGGCTTGCTTTTCTGCAGTTAGGAGTAGGTTTGTTGTAGGGCCTGTGTGTATGCTGATAATGGTTGTGCTGCTTGCTTGTGGAGGCTTCCCGTGTTTTATACTGAGCAGAATGTATGGTGCATCATAGATGGGAGTTGCTGTGATGCTGAGAGATCCTGTTAGGAACATCAGCTGCTTAGGGAGTGAATAAATGGGACACTGGTTTCAGTGGCAAGGCTGATACAAAAAGTGTCTGACCCTTCAGTTGGACTGGCAGCTCTTAGTATAACTGTTCTGTGCATCACTTGACTTCAAAAAAAATCTAAACAACTTTCCTGACTGAAATTTCTTTCTTTGCTTGGGGCAGGTTTTTTTTTTTCTAAGTCAGATTCACCGAAGGCTTTGTCTTGTTGAATGACATTGGTAGATGCTGTATTACAAGGCCTGTGTGTATTCATTTGCCTTCTTGATGAGCTAGATTTAAAACGGGATGGATGTGTTTTAATATGTGTGAAGAACCCAGTCATGCAGTGGTGGGTGGAGAGACATCTCTGCTGTCCTGAAATTTCAGTGTTAATGGAGAGGACTGTGTTTGTTGGCTGGCTGTGTCCTTGAAAGATTAGCGCTGCATTTGCATTTGCCAGCATTTTGATATGGCCAGCAGTGAGCTCTGGTTAAATTCTAAAAGTATGAACCAGACATCTTCTGGTTTTCAGGTCTTTTGCTAATTGGATTTTACTTTCAGAATTCCTTGAGGTCGGCAAGAAGCAGCCAGCCCTGGATGTTCTCTATGATGTTATGAAAAGTAAGAAACACCGAACATGGCAGAAAATCCACGAGCCTATTATGCTAAAGTACCTGGAACTCTGTGTGGATCTCCGCAAGAGTCACCTGGCAAAAGAAGGATTGTACCAATACAAGAATATTTGCCAGCAGGTATGGCTTTTCCATTTGGTGGTATTTATTTTTAGCAAACGTGGTATATGTCAGCTGGTATGGTCTAAAAGTAACCAATTGGTCTTGAGTTAGAATTAATTGCCCTTTACATGTTCGTACATTTTAAATGTTGGCTGCCTGTTGTGGGTGGAAACATCTTCCCATTTTCTGCCTTTGGTGTAGGTGAACATCAAATCTTTGGAGGATGTTGTTCGAGCCTATCTAAAATTAGCTGAAGAAAAAACAGAAGCAGCTAAGGAAGAATCCCAGCAGATGGTACTGGACATTGAAGACTTGGATAACATTCAAACTCCAGAAAGGTAGGTGACCCCCTCAGAAAAACATAGTAAAGTGTCCTTATAGTCATGAAGGATGTTAGGAGCTCAGGGAACCGAGAATCAAAGATGGTGGATTTGAAATGGAATGCTAAAGGTGTTGGAGAGGTTTTAACAGTAGGAAGAAAGAATAAGAATTTTTCATTGAACCAAGTCCTGAGTCTTGAGCCAAGATAAGTAAAGAAGTAAGGTGTAACGAATAGGAAATGGAGATACAATTAGAGCAGTTCTGGGAGTCACAGAATCAGTCAGGGTTGGAAGGGACCACAAGGATCATCTAGTTCCAACCCCTCTGCCATGGGCAGGGGCACCCTACCCTAGATCAGGCTGGCCAGAGCCTCATCCAGCCTGGCCTTAAACACCTCCAGGGATGAGACCTCAACCACCTCCCTGGGCAACCCATTCCAGGGTCTCGCCACTGTTGTGGTGAAGAACTTCCTCCTCACATCCAGCCTGAACCTATCCATCTCCAGCTTCGCTCCATTCCCTCTAGTCCTTTCATTACCTGATATCCTAAAAAGCCCCTCCCCAGCTTTTTTGTAGGTCCCCTTCAGATACTGAAAGGCCACAGTGAGGTCGCCTTGGAGCCTCCTCTTCTCCAGACTGAACAGTCCGAACTCTTTCAGTCCGTCCTCATAGGAGAGCTGCTGCAGCCCTCTGACCGTCCCCATGGCCCTTCTCTGGACACGCTTCAGCACGTGCTTCTTGTAATGGGGACTCCAGTCAAGCCACCACTTTCTAGGATCTGCTCATACCTGTATCTGTAGTAATATTGAGAGAGTTGATTATTGGAAGCTGCTTGTTATCAGTTGGGTGTACAATTTAGTTCCTATGTAGACCAGTTTAATGGCTGTGTGTGATAACCTCCAGTCTTTTTGCCCATATTGTGCATGTACAAACAAAAGGAAATGTTATGTTGTACTTGTCTGGGTAGCTGATAAGAACTGACATGAAAAGTAAACTCAGTGTGCTATAATTAATTGGGTGGGTAATGAGAAGGAAGGGAGAAGGGGATCACTAAATATAATCTGCTTTCACTGGCAAGTAGTGCCAGGTTAGGATTAAATCCCTCTTCAACTCTGAGAAGTCACTATTCTGTTGTCAGAATATTTCCTTGAAGAGCTTCCTAATATCTTCAGATAAAGTAAGGTTAGCTCTGCTTGTGGTTTTATGTTCTTCATATATATCTATTGATTTAGAGAATACATTAAATCCAGTAGTATGGCCCTATATGTGGTGACATCTGTGGAAGAAAAGTGACCTGGTAAGGGTTAAAGAGATGTTTTAAAGCATTCCAGCTGCCCATTAAAAAGTATAATTACAATTTCCAGAGGTCAAACCGTATTAAAACTTGCAGAGGATATCAAAAGAAATAACAAAACAGCTTTTCAGCTATAGGTAGAGCATTCTAAGAAAAATGGTGGTGAAATTCTGTGGAGGTGGGTTGAGATTAGCCATCCTAGGTGTGGTCTGAAGATTAAAGCAATGCTTTTCTAGTCATATATGTAAGAACATTGATACTGAAATAAGAGATAGGTTTTTAGGGCATGGAGGTAAAAGGAAAAGTCAGCTTTCTCTTCATGTTAGATGTCATCATTTTTGTCCTAGTGATTTAAAAATGCTAGGAGATATTTGGTACTAAAGCTTTGCTGCTCCATCTGTGGGACTGAGTGGTGGTCTGAACAGTTGCTGCTGTGGTGTTAACTTGTTTGTAATAGCATTCAGGTCTTCAGTACAAGTTTTGAAGGATGGAAGTAGTATGTGAAGTTAATCAGATAAAATTTAGCACAGGCTTGCTGAAGGCTAGGTGACATGTGATTATGTTAGAATTTTATTTGGTAATTTAGTTTTTCAGGTACAAGAAATGTGCAGGATCTCACCTGAGGCACAGTGGGGCTGTGGATACCACACCAGAAAGGGTGTTTGCAGTTGAGTTGGAAGGGGTCTAAGGCATTTCACAATGAGAAACTGACGACGTGTAGTGACAAAAGGAAATACGAAGCAAGGCTAAAATTGCTGGGAATTCTTTCAACTAAAATCTTGGAACAGAAACCAAAAATGTTGAAGCTATACCTTCTGATGATAGAAAATTGGAAGAAGTTACCAAAGTAGAGAACATTTTGTCTTGTGTGGGCGACTGTGAGAAATAGTTATGATAGTCAAGCAATACTCGCACACGGAGTAGAAGGCCATGGATATGGATGTTAACAGCAAGGCTCTCACAAGCTGCAGAAAATGACAGAGTTACAGATCTGGCTTCAGTAGTTGTTCCAGGATGATAGTGCCATTCTGGTTATTTCCAGTGCCTGAAGTAGTCCTCATTACAGGTGAATCCTGCTGTTGGGCACTGAGGAGTGGCTGACCACACTTTGCCTTGTTCTCTTTTATATAACAGAACTAGAAAATGTGTCTTTCCAGTCACACTACTTCTTCTGAACAACCAGAGTTTCTTTAGTGTTTTTTAGGTCCTATTTTCTAGGCTTCTCATGCCTTTTTTTTTTTTTTTGCTGCTTGATCTGTTAGAGAAGGCACTGGTGAAATATTTAATACTGTATGTAGGACATAGTGCTCAAGGAACTAAGTTAGACCTGGAAACAGTATAGTGGGAAGAGAGTTACAAGAGTTGAGAGTTTATATTAGAAGCAGGATTTTAGAAACAAAGGCTTAGAGAAGAGGATTCTTTGTGAGTTTGTCCTACTTGGTAGAGTGTTTAGTGTGTGAGCCATGATACTGAATTTGTACTTGGCTTTGGTGAGGCCATACCTCAAGTATTGTGTTCAGTTTTGGGCACCATCATACAAGAGAGCTCTGGAGGTGCTGGAGCAGGTCCAGAGGAGGGCAATGAAGCTGGTGAAGGGCCTAGAGAATAAATCTTATGAAGAGCAACTGTGGGAGATGGGGATGGTTAGTTTGAAAAAGAGAAGGCTGAGGGGAGACCTCAATTCTGTCTACAGCTATCTGAAGGAACATTGTGGAGAGGCTGCTGCTCTTCTCACAGGTAATTGGAGACAGAACAAGGGGGAATGGTCTTGAGCTGAGACTGAAGAGGTTTAGATTGGACATTAGGAAAAAGTTTTTCATGGAGAGAGTAGTCAGGGACTGGAATGAGCTGCCTGAGGAGATGGTGGAGTCACTAGCCCTGGATGTGTTTATAGGTGGTTTGGATGTAGTGCTTAGGACTATGGTTTAAGGTGAATCTTGTAGAGTAGGGTTCTAGGTTGGACTTATGATCCTGAGGGGCTTTACCAACCTGGATGTTTCTATGAGTCTGCCTCAAGAATCTTTTCCAGTCTTGTATTTCCGTGAAGGAGGGAATGCAGTTGTGGCCACTGAATGCCACATTATCACATCTCACTTCTGACAACTCTAAGCATCTTTTTCATGTCACAGTTTGAAGAGTTTGTAATGCTTTAAATATTCCACTTTTCCTATGTGTGCAGATCATACAGCACCCAGTGCTTGTCCCATATGTCAACAAGAAATGGCCAGTTTCATCTTAGTGCTTGATAAGAAAAATTGGTGAGAATCACAGGGAATGAAACATTTTATTTGTTTTTTTCCTCCTTGCCTCCCTGCCCCAACTGCAGTGTTCTTCTGAGTGCTGTAAGTGGAGAAGACACTCAGGATCGTACTGACCGTCTGCTTTTGACCCCCTGGGTTAAGTTTCTGTGGGAATCCTATAGACAGTGTTTGGATCTTCTGAGAAATAATTCTCGAGTGGAACGCCTGTACCATGACATTGCACAGCAAGGTAAGCCATAAAGATGGAAATGACAGTACAACGAGATCTGGGAGTTCTGCATTACATCCCATAAAACTAGAAAATCAAAGCTGGTTTCCATTTGGATATTGCTTCAGTTGAATATATGTTAATCTCTTAAGCAGATGTATGTACAGACAGATACTGTTCTTAAAATCACAGAGATTTCTTAATGTTACTGAGCTTTCTGACCACAGATCTTTTCTTGTAACAGAACCTGAAAGGAGAAAGTTAGTTTTTTTTCTGGACTTACTGAGAATATGGGAATTCCTGGTGCTGTGCCTTTGTTTTTTTTTCCAACTTAGGAATTTAAATTAGTCACTTTTTCACTTTATCTAGAGTCACAGAATGTCAGGGGCTGGAAGGGACCCTGAAAGCTCATCCAGTCGAACTCTCCTGCCAGAGCAGGATCACCTAGAGCAGATCACACAGGAATGCCTCCAGGCAGGTTTTGAATATCTCCAGAGACCGAGACTCCACAGCCCCCCCGGGCAGCCTGGTCAAATGTTCTGTCACCCTCACAGGGAAAAAATTCCTCCTAATTTTTGCATGAAACTTCCTATGCCTCAGCTTCCACCCAGTACCCCTTGTCCTGTCATTGGGCATCACCCAGTAGAGCCTGGCTTCAGCCTCCTGGCACTCACCCTTTACATATTCATAAATGGCAAATGTGTCTTTCATTAATGTATTCTGTGCCAGCTAACTTCAGAAACTAGTGTACACTAAAGGATCTTGTAAAGTTATGATGTCTTATCCATTCTGACACAGGCATAACTTATCAAAATATTATGCAGGAGGTAATAGGAGAAAGTGCAGTCTGGTTCTTTTTGGCATTGGTCTGCAAAAATGGACTTTTAACGATTGAATGCTTGCAAATTAGTGTTCTTTTAAAGGCAAGAGATGAGCAGAAACATATTTTCCTTTGTATGTAGAAGTTTGGGCCCTGTGTTTTTGAGGAAAAAAAATGTTAGACTGTTAACTCTGGATCCAGATTGTCTAAGTACCTCAGGAAAGGTGACTGTCAGATGAGTTCGAGGTAGTTTAGTGCGTTTAAGTCTTCGTGCTACAGATTCAAGTCTTTAGTTTCTAGGTACTTCTGGAGGTACTTTTTCACTTTTCACTGACAGGGGGAAGGCAAAACAGGATCAAAGACTTTTTTTTTTTCTGTGCAATTTCCATTTCAAAGCTTTGTTTAACTTCTCTGTATTTAGATGATTCCAGGACTTTTTCCCACGTTTTACAAAGCCAAAATGTGAATTCTTGCCATTTACATCATTCAGTTTACACCCAGTTCAAAATAAAAGCTGGAATCACTGCTCAAATTAGAACATCTTTGGAGATTCAGAGTATTCCCTTTGCTGCTTAAATGTGATGGTTAGAAGCATCTTAATTTTTTGAGGTCAAGTTGGAAGTGCTTTACTCTGTCACTTACTCATTAGGTGTGACAGTTAAATTGCATCTCGTTTGATAAGGTGTGAATGAAGACTCTTTAATTGTGCTGATTTACATATTTGAATTCCATTTAGAAGTACCATGAAGTGAGCATTCCTGACTTTGTGTTGTTCATTTTTGCAGCTTTTAAGTTCTGCCTGCAGTACACCCGCAAAGCTGAGTTCCGTAAGCTCTGTGACAACCTGCGGATGCATTTGGGGCAGATCCAGCGTCACCATAACCAAAGCACAGCAATCAATCTCAACAATCCTGACAGCCAGTCAATGCACTTGGAGACCAGGCTTGTGCAGCTTGACAGTGCTATCAGCATGGAGCTGTGGCAGGTATGCAACAGGGCTCCTGTAATCATGCTGTAGTCTTTACAGAATCTGTTCCACGCCGATCCTGTTTCATGGTGTGTGCTCCAAGGTAAAGACAGGATAATAGCTTAAGAATGAAGTTCCAGTATCTAGAATGTAGTACTGCATGCATATTGAATACTCAGTCTGATGTTCCTGCAGAGCTTTTCAAACCAAGATTTTGCTGGTGGTAGTAAATGTTAAAGTAGCTGGAGTCACTGAGTTGTGAAAAGTGCTAAATCAATGACTTCACCTCTACCATCTTGCATTTTCAGGAGCTAGATCGCTGGGAAGTGGTTGATAAAGGTTAATGCCTGCTGTTAGGCTAAGACCTCAGCATTACTGGCTAAATTATGTTAGTATCTAGCCAGTGAAGACTAAATTTTCAAAGATATGCTTTACAATTCCAGTCTTTTTGATATTGGAGTCCTTAAAAAGCCAAGACTAATTTTTGTGGTTTTGGTAAAATGTTCTCTGTTGTGTTGTTTCCGTTTTTATGTGTGTAAGTAATGACCTGTAAGCCATTACCAATATTACAGCTATTTCATGGGAAACTAACCTCACTTTTTTTAATCACAATAATGATTTTTGTGAAAAATGACAAACCAAGTCAATACTAGAATTGTTATAATGGTGAAATAGGAGAATGTTTTGTTACTCTGGTTTGAATTTTTTCCCCCTCCCCCTTGATTTGTAGCGTGAGCATCTGAAAAAAACCCATTTGGAGACAATTAACATTAACTAATTATTAACTACCAAATTGTAAGCAGAACGTTAATGGATTTGCAGTATGTCCAAATAATATATTAGGAAAGAAGTATTTAATTTCAAGTAGCTGAAGATCACAGCCCTCAGTGGTAGTAAGTATATTTGTCTTACAGCCTTGTGTGTCTATTCCCAAGTGTTGCAACAAGTTGCTAAGAGCAGCATATTTGTTCTTTTAGGAAGCTTTCAAAGCAGTGGAGGATATTCATGGGCTATTTGCACTGTCTAAGAAACCACCCAAACCACAGCTGATGGCAAATTACTATCACAAAGTTTCAACTGTCTTCTGGAAATCAGGAAATGCTCTTTTCCATGCCTCAACACTTCACCGACTTTATCACTTATCAAGAGAAATGCGAAAGAATCTCACACAGGAGGAGATGCAGAGGTGGGGAAAAGATAACTTTATGTGATCTTAAAATTCCATTTTTAAAACCATAGGTTCAAAATTAAACTAAATTGTACCCCAAAACAAGCAGATGACATGCCTGGCTATGAGCAACTCTGCTTAAAGTGGCCAGTACTAGTTGCCTCAAAAGAAACAGAGCAAGAGAGATGTTTTACAGAGCTGCAGCAGGAATAATGTAAACATCAGGATCACCTTAGTTTAGCTTCCTTCTCTGTTACTGACTGGGAAGCTAAGCAAGTTAGTAAGTATCTGTGTTTCACTTCCTTTTTCTCTTCTGAGTGGTAATTTTTACTTCACAGGATGCCTTAATATTCTAAACTTTTCCTTGATATATAGAAGTCAAATGACCTTTAGTGTTTTAGTACTAAGTATGATGCTGGTAAGGCTTTTAAGGCATGCAGAACCACTGACTGCGTTAACCTCTGAAATTCATGTATAGGCCTTTGCAGAATCAGAATTTGGTGGGAATTAAATACTCTGGAAATTCTTAAATTACTCTTCATCTGGGTACTAAGGTCAAAGTTCAAGTATTTAATATCATTTATATTGTTCCATCAGAAATGGCTTGCACAGTACAATTTAGAAAAATAAGTGCCATGAAAATGGTGTGGATTGGCAGCTAAAATAAGTGAAAAGCTGCTGCTTTCTGCTCTTTGTATTCTTTTCTAGGATTTTCATACTTACAGAGGTGACTTGAATTGCTTCGTGCATGTATACATAGGTGTAAGTAATGAAAAGATAGTATCAAAATCTTTACCCTGGTTACTGAAGTGCACCATATTTTATAGCGTTCTGGGCCTTTCCTGTTAGTGCAGGTGTTTTTGCATCACAGATGCTACTCAGTCTTACTCTTGAATTGGCACATAAGAGGAGTTAATCGGTGTTCTATTCGAGTTCAGCTTTTGTGGTTGTATTTTGTCAACAGGATGTCTACTCGAGTCCTTTTGGCTACTCTGTCAATTCCTATAACACCTGAGAGAACAGATATTGCTCGCCTTCTGGATATGGATGGCATTATTGTTGAGAAGCAGCGGCGCCTGGCAACCCTGTTGGGCCTGCAGGCCCCACCTACACGTGCCAGCCTCATTAATGATATGGTAGGTAATGATGTCCAGATAAACAGGTTTTGAACATCTAAGAATCCTCCAGCAACAAAGCTGGTGAGGGGCCTGGAACACAAACCCTATGAGGAGAGGCTGAGGGAGCTGGGGTTGTTTAGCCTGGAGAAGAGGAGGCTCAGGGCAGACCTCATTGCTGTCTACAACTACCTGAAGGGAGGTTGTAGCCAGGTGGAGGTTGGTCTCTTCTCTCAGGCAACCAGCAACAGGACAAGGGGACACAGTCTCAAGTTGTGCCGGGGGAAGTATAGGCTGGATGTTAGGAGGAAGTTCTTCACAGAGAGAGTGATTGGCATTGGAATGGGCTGCCCAGGGAGGCGGTGGAGTCACTGTCCCTGGGGGTGTTCAAGAAAAGCCTGGATGAGGCACTTAGTGCCATGGTCTAGTTGACTGAATAGGGCTGGGTGCTAGGTTGGACTGGATGATTTTGGTGGTCTCTTACAAGCTGGTTGATTCTATTCTATTCTGTTTTCCTTCTAGAGCAGTTATGGGACAGCAGTTAAAGTTTAAACAGCTTTATATTTAATTGTGTCACTCGTGTTATAGTGTTGCAATTTCATGTTCCTAAGGAGGGCTGTTTGGAAGTGGCAGCAATAATGGGAGGCCTGAATGCTTGTGTGCCCTAAAGAGTCAGATGCAATATTGTCCTTTATGGAACCCAAGTAACAAATTAATTTTGAAACTGAGAGATTGGAAAAGGGTTGTGAATGAGAACTTTGCTCTTTTTCCCTCTCCTCTGTGGTGTGAAATTAACTGAACAGTTATGTTTATTTTTATGTTTTAAATGTGGTTTGGATAAGTGCAGGTTAGATACCAAGTAGTGAACTGTAAGCACCCAGCTGAATATGAGAACTTGTGTTTAGTTTGAAGGGAGGAAAGGTGTATCTATGCTCAGAGCTTCCCAGATATTCATAAATAAATCAGGTATTCAGTCAGAGCTAGGTATTTTCAGAGGATCTCTGAATTTCTTGCTTGTATGTCTAAAGCATAGATCCAGGATTCACTTTTCAATTCACATTAGTTCTTCTGACTCCTCTGTGTTTTGCCCTAAAACCATAACTTAGAACTTTAGATGTTTGCTCACAAACTGACTTATGTGTTTTTAAGTTGAATGTGAGCTTACATCTGTGTAGTAGAAATAGCTAAAAGTTGAAGGTGGTGCTCTAGCCAAAATATTTATCTTATTTCTTTGGGGTTTATTTTCTTTTCCATTTTTCAAATACAAACAGTTGAGTAGTACAGCAGAGATGTTACCTCTACAATTAAAAATGCTGTAATCAAAAATACATGTGGTGCCTGTTTGAATGTAAAATTCTGAAAGCATAACTGTTTGTTAATACTGTATTTATTTTAAGATCTTTGTGGGGTTTTTGTGTTGACTGTAGGTAAGGTTCAACGTAGTGCAGTACGTTGTTCCAGAAGTGAAGGAACTTTACAACTGGCTTGAAGTAGACTTTCACCCACTCAAATTATGCAGCCGTGTCAGCAAGGTAAGTTTTGTAGTGCTGTGTGTGTGGTAGTTGGTCTTGAGTAATAGTCTTCTTATTTGGCTATGGATTTGTGGCAAATAGCAGCTAGTTGCTTCTGCTGCCAGGGTTTTCAGTAGTTGGCCAGCAGTATGCCTTTGCGGTTGAGAAGCCCATTGGTATCCTGGAGTGCATCAAAAAAATATGGCCAGAAGGTCAAGGGAGGGTCTCCTTCCCCTCTGTCTTAGTGAAGTCACCTCTGGAGTATTGTGTCTGGGGCTCTGCAGATCAAGAGAGAGAAGGAACTGCTGGAGAGAGGGTCCAGGAGAAGGCTGTGAAGATGATGTATGGACTGGAGCATCAAAGGAGAGGCTGAGAGACCTAGGGCTGTTCAGCCTGCAGAACAGAAGACTGAGAAGTTTAACCTAATCTTAGGGCTAAACTGGCAAAGGGGAGATTTAGACTGGATATTAGGAGGAAGTTCTTTCCAGTGAGGGTGGTGAGACACTGGAACAGGTTGCGGATGTTCCCTCCCTGAAGGTGTTCAAGGCCAGATTGGATGAGGCCTTGAGCAACCTGTTCTAGTGGGAGGTGTCCCTGCCTGTGGCACGGGGGGTTGGAACTGAATGATCATAGAATCATAGAATCAACCAGGTTGGAAGAGACCTCCAAGATCATCCAGTCCAATCTAAAGGTTGGACTGGATTTAAAGGGTAGAGTTGAAGAGAATGGGCCAGTCTCTTTTCTGTGGTGGCCAGCAACAAGATGAGGGGGAGTGAGTACAAATTGGAAGTGGCAAAGCGCTGCCCAGAGTGATTGTGGAGTCATCTTCTCTGGAGACTTTTAAACCCCTCCTGAATGTGTTCCTGTGTGGCCTGCTCCTAGGTGAACCTGTTTTGGCAGTGGACTTGGACTAGATGATCTGCAGAATTCTCTTCCAGCCCCCACCATTCTGTGATTCTGTCAAATTGAATTGCAATGAGTGGCATGTAACATCTGCTGCTTGTAGCAGACTCTGTCATTAGAGTAGAATGAAAACAAATGCAGGTCTCAAGGGTGCTATTTAAAGAAGCCTCTGGAAAGGTGCAGAGTTCAGGGACTGTATCAGAAAGTCTTATTGGTGGATATGTTACTGAGTTGAGTTTTGCTGAAAATGTAGGAATAGGAATGAGTAAACTTTGCACGTGCATGCAAGTGGGTTGTGTGAGGAGTGTCAAAATACACCAGTGACTGTTTTTACTATTAAAATGTAGAGTATTGTGAGGTAATACAATGAGACATGTCAGGTGAATGTAAGTCATGCAATTGATGAAGCACATCATAATCTTTTTCTTTGATAGTGGGAATAAAGATATTTGAGGTGCTGAAAAGAACTTGAAGGTAAATTAGCAGTGTGGTAAATGTTGCCATTACTGTCAGTCGCCTTCATACAACAAATGTTAGCTACCTAATATGAAAGTGTTCTGATCAAAACCATACACTGGAGTGAAATGAAGTATCTAGACAGGAGTGCTGTGGTTTCCTGAGCTGTAGACCAGAAACATTGAAGAGCTCTACCTTCATACTTCGGTGTTGAAGTTTTTAAGTGTTGATGCAGACAGTAACTTTTCAGAGTTTTGATAGGTTCTGAACTGGGTGAAAGATCAAGCTGAAAAGGAACCTGAACTGCAGCTGTATGTTCCTCACCTGCAGAACAACACCATTCTTCGCCTTCTGCAGCAGGTATGAATAAAGAAAACGTATGTTCATGGGTATGTAAGTTAGAAAATGCTTTGGAAGAATACTTAAATTGGGAGCTTAAGCTGAAGTAATTTTGTCTCCATCAAGGAGAAAGCCACTGTGATTTTGAAAAGCTTTTTCCTGGTATATAACCTCTATCTTCAAGTTTATTACACCAGTGAGGTGCAGCCTGTTGGAGCTTCATAGTGGCTGCGTACAGCAGCATGACCTCTTGATTAGATTTTCTTTGTTACAGATCTGTGATGTCTTATTCAGCTGTTTCTTAAAACTTTGCTTGGAGTAATGTTTTGGTGTGTTTGGATGCTTTATAAAGTGCACATTTCATTGACCTGCTTTCTTGACAAGTGATGAGCAGTGTTATTTCTGATGTGCTAAAGAAATGGTTGAAGGCTAATTAGCAGCATAGCTTTCTGTAGTACTGCTGCCAGTCTCCTTCATACAAAGCAGCTGTGCCAAGAATGACATTCGGTCTAGGGTTAGGATTGAACACAGCAGAGAAGTGAAATCCTGAAAGAGTATTTGCAGTTGTATTAATATGTATATGTTCATTTGTCAGCAATTGAAAAAGTTAACTTTGTAGCTCCTGCAACAGCTTTTATTACTGATCTCTTTTGAATGAGTTCAAATACCTCTGTTCACTTACAGGTGGCCCAGATTTATCAAAGCATTGAATTTGCTCGTCTGTGTTCCCTGGTTCCTTTTGTTGATGCTTTCCAGCTGGAACGTTGCATTGTTGATGCAGCCAGGCATTGTGACCTACAAGTAAGTATTGTGAGGAGATAGGTGTGAAATGTGTGGAGAAGAGGAGGCTCAGGGAGGACACTTTACAACTACCTGAAGGGAAGGTGTAGTAAGGTGGGGGTCAAGCTCTTCTCCCAGGGTTGTGACAAGAGGAGAAGGCAGAGTCTGAAGCTATTCCAGGGGAGGGTTAGGTTGGATGTTAGGAAGCACTTCCTGATGGAGAGGTGCATTAGACACTGGAATGGACTGCCCAGGGAGGTGGTGGAGTCACCGTTCCTGGAGGTGTTTTAAGGAAAGCTTGGATGTTGCACTTAGTGATGTGGTCTAATTGATGTGGTGATGTTAGGTCATAGGCTGGACTTGATGACCTCAGAGGTCTATTCCACAGTAATTCCATTATTGGTTGGATTCAGCTCTTTTACATGGGATGGTGTTGTACCCAAGGAAGACAATTGATTCTGGTGGATGGAGATGAACTACACTAAAAATGTGGGTGACAATATTAACAACTGGCAGTTATTTGCATTCTGATGTGTATTTTTGATTTAGGTCTGCAGCAACCAATGAGTCCAGTAGAAGTGAAAGGTGAAATAAAATCTGCTGAAACTTGCCCTGTGGGTCCCAGTCATTTAGCCCAGTGTATGCTGAAGCAAGTCTAACACAGAGATAGGAAGTTCTGACTGTGCTGCGTTAGTTGTGCAGGACTGGGTAGTTGCTTATGTTGTTTTTCTGTCTAACCAAGTGTCTGAAGTGAAGCACCAACATCTCAAGTGTGCACCGGTGGCAATTTCAGCTGCTGTTGAAGGTAGTGTTGTTAGTGCAGTTACCTGTATTGAAAGTCCAACAGCCTGGAATGAAATGTTTCAGCTGTTGATGAGATACAAGTAATTTGTAGTCAGGGTTCTTAATAATTATCCATTTAGGATTTTTAGATAAAGCTGAATTAATCCATTTGGGTTAAGACACAAATTCAGCTTATACTTTAAAAACGTTAAAGCTGTCTACATTAGGATTCTTGTTTTACATATTGCTGATGTGGAGGAAGAGGCAAGAATGGTTTTCTGTGCTCATTTCAAAGAATCATTGAAAGTTTAGACTCTTTCAGTGTTGTTTTTTTTAATTTAAATGTTTTTTTGGTTGGTTTTGTGTGTAAACCATGGAAATCCAGCAAACTTTTATTTGCAGGGCTGTTTTGCCTCTGCTAAGTTGGCATTTCCATAGTCTGGTATAGCTAAAAAACTTCTTTCTGCTTTCTCTTTACTCATGTTGGTCATAGGCAGTGCAACAGAGACCTGGGGCATTTTGGTCAGGTGAAGAGAAGACTTAGAGGGAATCTAATCAATGTTTATAAATATTTGAGGGCTGGGGGGGGTCAAGAGGGAGGGGACAAACTCTTCTCAGTTGTGCCCTGTGAAAGAACAAGGGGTAATAGGTATAATCTACAGCACAGGAAGTTCCACCTCAACACAAGGGGAAAATTCTTTACTGTAAGGGTCACAGAGCACTGGAACAGGCTGCTTAGAGAGGTTGTGGAGTCTCCTTCTCTGGAGACTTTCAAGACCCATCTGGATGCGATTCTGTGAGCTAGATTGTATGGTCCTGCTCTGGCAGGGGAGTTGGGTTCGATGATCTCTAGAGGTCCCTTCCAACCTGTAATAGAGAAATTGTTTAATAAACAACACAATCCTTTTTCTGTTTGTTTTGTTTGTTTTGCACAGGTTCGCCTTGACCATACCACTCGGACACTGAGTTTTGGCTCAGATTTGAATTACAGCACTAGAGAAGATGCTCCACTAGGCCCTCAACTGCAAAGCATGCCTTCTGAACAAATCAGAAATCAGTTGACTGCCATGTCCTCTGCTCTGGCCAAGGCCCTTGCAGTCATCAAGCCTCCTCACTTAATGGTAAGTCATTTTAAGCCTTCTGAGAATGCTGACACATGCTGACGTTGCCCTCGTGTGCATTGTGTGATGTTTTTCTTTGGGCAGCCTTCTTGTTTGGTTTTTGGTATTTTTTCCCTTTCTGGTCAGCTGCTACTTGCAATAGTCTGTCCTTAGTGCAGTG
Organism: Tricholaema leucomelas; assembly: GCA_013400475.1. Classification (NCBI taxonomy): domain Eukaryota; kingdom Metazoa; phylum Chordata; class Aves; order Piciformes; family Lybiidae; genus Tricholaema lacrymosa; species Tricholaema leucomelas. Next base: position 34,131 of record WAAF01020260.1, read on the forward strand.
GTAATTCATAGAATCACAGAATGTCAGGGGCTGGAAGAGACTTTGAAGGGTCATTTAGTTCAATCCCCCTGCCAGAGCAGGATCACCTATACCAGGTCACACAGGAACAGGTCCAGGCAGGTTTTTGATATCTCCATAGAGAGAGACTCTACAACTCCCCATAGCAGCCTTCCAGAGAGGGAGACTCTACAACTCCCCATAGCAGCCTGTTCCAGTGTTCTGTCACCCTCACAGGGAAAAAAATCCTCCTCATGTTTAAGTGAAATGTCCTATGCCTCAGCTTCCACCCATTGATACTGTTACCCATTGATGCTGTTACTGCTGTGCTCTCCCTTCAGTGCAGGTAACCCATCCTTGAGGTAAATATATCCAAAAGTAGGGAAGTATTAAGATATTTATTAATAACAAAGTGTCTTTTGGCATCTCTTCCATACTCACCTGTTCTAATGGATCTAAATTTCCTGGTTTAGCAAGACAAACTTGGAAGTCATGAGAGCATACTTGAAGGAGTTACTTGTTTTGCCTTTCCTTGACTTAGGAAAGGCTATCTAATGATTAATTTGAGGTGACATGGCAAGGATCTGAATAGACAGTGATTGGTGCTTTGGCAGATTTGTTTATTTTTCAGAAGTGTGTTGGTCTGTTTTCTAGAGCATTGTGGTAATGTAATTAGACATTAACAATGGGCTACATTTATAGATTTGCAGATTAAATAGAATCATAGAATGGTTTAGGTTGGAAGGGACCTCAAGGATCATCCAGCTCCAACCCCCTGCCATAGGCAGGGACACCTCCCACTAGAGCAGGCTGCTCAAGGCCTCATCCAGCCTGACTTTAAACGCCTCCAGGGAGGAAGCATCCACAACCTCTCTGGGCAACCCGTGCCAGTGTCTTACCACCCTCACTGTAAAGAACTTCCTCCTAACATCCAGTCTAAATCTCCCCTCTGCCAGCTTAAACCCATTCCCCCTCGTCCTAACATTACTAGACCTTGTCAATAGTCCCTCCTCAGCCTTCCTGTAGGCTCCCTTCAGATACTGGAAAGCCACTCTAAGGTCTCCTCGAAGCCTTCTCTTCTCCAGGCTGAAGAACCCCAACTCTCTCATCCTGTCCTCATAGCAGAGCTGCTCCAGCCTAGAAATAGAAGCTAATTGACACTTCATACCAAAGCTTATATCTCAGTTATTATAGTTTCTGAGATGAGATGGACTTTTAACTTCATTGCTTTTCAGCCTGGCAGTAGTCAGCTATTGGTGCCTGTGAAGAGTAATTCTTAACTGCACTTAACCAGCTAGTGTTTAGTCATAACGATAAAATCGTGTTAAAATATGCATAAGAGGCCTGAGTTTAGATGCTCAATCCTGCGTGTATCAGGTTTAGGCTATACCAAATAATAACCTTCCCATTGGTGGGTCTGCAGAGCCAGGTTTTGTTGCATGCATTTCTGAAAATCCCAGTGCCTGTTTTCTTCAGTCTTCCCAGAGAAACTCCTGTTGCAAAGAACATGGAATGTAACTTGCTCTCTACAATTACCTGAAAGCAGATCATACTCAGTTGGGATGATCTCTTCTCCCAGGCAACCAGGGACAGAAAAAGACAACACAGCCTCAAGATGCACCAGGGCAGGTTTAGGTTGGACATTAGGAAGAAGCTCTTCCCAACAAGAGTGACTGGCATTGGAATGGGCTGCCCGAGGAGGTGGTGGAGACCCCATCCTGGGAGGTGTTTAAAAGGAGGCTGGATGAGGCAAGTAGTGTCACAGTTTAGTTAATTAGAAGGTGTTGGACTGGATGATCTTGAAGGTCTTTTCCAGCCTGGATGATTCTGTGATTCTGAGGAGAATCTAAAAACGCCATCGAAACATCCCACAACTCGCTGTCCTCAGGGAGTCTGGGGCTGTTGGACTCAAGGTCAGACTCACCAACGAGCTCACATTTCAGGTTCTCCAGAGCTGTGTAGGCGCAAGGTGTAAATCAGTCTGGGATCACAGAAACATCCAGGTTGGCAAAGCCCCTCAGCATCACCAAGTCCAACCTAGAACCCTACTCAGCAAGATTCACCTTAAACCATAGCCCTAAGCACCACATCCAAACCACCCTTAAACACATCCAGGCTGAGTGACTCCACCACCTCCCTGGGCAGCTCATTCCAGTCCCTGACCACTCTCTCCATGAAAAACTTTTTCATAATGTCCAATCTAAACCTCTCCAGCCTCAGCTTGGGGCCATTCCCCCTTGTTCTGTCTCGAGTTATCTGTGAGAAGAGACCAGCAGCAGCCTCTCCACAATGTTCCTTCAGATAGTTGTAGACAGCAATGAGGTCTCCCCTCAACATCCTCTTCCTCAGACTAAACATCCCCAGCTCCCTCGGTCTCTCCATCAGATTTATTCTCCAGGCCCTTCCCCGGCTCTGTTGCCCTTCTCTGGACCTGCTCCAGCACCTCCACATCTCTCTTGTCTTGCGGTGCCTGCTTTGGTTGTGGCAAGTTAAACTTTCTCTTCTCTTACAAGAGCAGTGATAATTTTTTTCTTTTCCTTCTTGTTTATGAAATATTTCATAGAAAACACACTAAATATTTTTTTACATAGGGAAAAAAGCTGATAGCAAGATGTCTGTGTTAGATACTTCATACATGTTGAAATAGTAATGTTCTTAAAATACAGAGTAGAGCTGTGTCGTGACACTTAATGCTAGCTGGAATTAGACACGTGAATTGTTGCTTTGAGAGAAAAGAACACGCTCTCTCTTCTGCACATTCATAGATAGAAATGTCTTACACATGACATGTTACTACAATTAGCTGAGTAAGGCATAAGTGGTAGTAATTATGCTAGTAAAATTGGGCTACAGTGTCAAGGTTAATATCAGTCAAGAATAAGTTCATAGCAATTTTTTCCTTCTCTATTCAGATCAAAACTTTTCATTTTTTACAGGTGCTTAAAACTTCTAATTCCTGTTGAATATGTTGTAACTCACAACATTCTTTGATTAATCTAAGGCTTTTAAGTTTTGTATTACTGGCACCTCCATTTTATCTGGACCTGTAACAAAGTGTGGATGTTTCAGTGGTTGTGTCAAATGCCCTAGAGGTGACAGAAGACTAAAAATACCTCAGAGCTGGCTCACGTTTCGGGAGCAGCGTGACTAAGGGAGTGCAGTGAGCCAGTTGGGCTGCAGTGCTTTGCTGCTTGCTGGGCTGATGGAAATGGGCAGCTCCATGAGCTCACACATCTGCATCTCTCAATATGTGCAGCATGAGACTCTACAAAGAACCATGTTGGAGTGATGGGGGGCTGCATCAAGAACAATCTGTATGTTAGTGTCTGGACATCTAGTGGGTTTTTATAATTAAAATTGGGTTATATACAATGATTGTACCTGTGGTGGTTTGGGTGTTACCTGCCCTCCCCCCCCGCCACTTTGGAAATCACCCAGACTAGACTCAGTCGGCTCTGGAAATTTGAATGAAGCTTATATTTACAGCTTAGCACAACATACAAGCAGATATTTGCAGTATATACAGTTATATACAGAAATATACAAAGTAAAAGGTAATACAGAAACACAACAGCCCTCTCAGAAACCTGAGTCCCCAGGAGGGGCTCCCAACTGCCCTTCCACCTTCTCCCGTCCCTCTACCTTACCCCAGACGTTGCCTTGTGCCCCAAAGAAGAATGGAAGGTCGGCCAAGGGGGTTAGGAAGCAAGTGGATTAATCAGAGAGATGGAAGGTGAGGTTAGAGAGAAATGTGGACCACAGCCTGGACAAAGAGCAGCTCCCTTATCTGTGTTTGGATTCTTGCTCTTACACCTCTCAGCAAGCCTGTGAGTGAAGTAGACATCACCATTGTTTCCCTTTCAGAGCTTGTAATCTAGTTCTTCTCACCAAAACATTCTAGCTAGCTTCAAACTAACACAGTACCTAAATTGTTGATAATATTTTTTTATCATCTCACAGGTGATTTGTGTTCTTTAGTATCTTTCTTCTCTTAGGTTAGTGTGTTTGGGAAAACAAAACAGTTTAAAAACAAGTGAGATTGGGTTCAATACAGAACATGTGGTGCTATACTTATCAGCACATGCAGAGGCAAACAAAATTGACTCCCCCTCCACCCTTTTCAATTAGCCTGAGTTATCAGTAACATGGGTGTGCAGTATTTTGGACAGAACAAAGTGTGAAACCATTGTACTTAAGATATGTTGCAAAGTATTGCCTTCTACAGACAACATTCTCCATATATACATTGTTCTGGTCGGTTGATAGTACCTTGTGTGCCATTTGGATGAGTGAGTAGGTTTGCCATTCACAGCTTCATTTCTGTGCAGCTGTGAAGACTGATCTCTTGAGTTTTCTGAGGAGCATTTGCTGTCCTTTCTGCTGGTTTTAAGACATGCTATATCCATCACCTTATTCTTAATTCACATTCAGCAAGAGAAGGAGGAACAGCATCAGCTGGCGGTCACTGCCTTCCTCAAAAATTCAAGGAAGGAACATCAGCGAATTCTTGCCCGTCGTCAAACTATAGAGGAGAGAAAAGAACGCCTGGAAAGCTTGAACATCCAGCGGGAAAAAGAAGAGCTGGAGCAGCGAGAGGCAGAGTTACAGAAGGTCCGGAAAGCCGAAGAGGAGAGGTTGCGCCAGGAGGCAAAGGAGAGGGAGAAGGAGCGCATCCTGCAAGAGCATGAGCAGATCAAAAAGAAGACTGTTCGTGAGCGCTTGGAGCAGATCAAGAAGACTGAGCTGGGAGCCAAAGCATTTAAAGATATTGACATTGAGGTAGGCAAAGCATTACTGAAATTAGGAGGGGTTTTCCTGGTGTTACGTTGCTTGTCTGCCTCAATTCCATTATTCTCTTACTATTTTTTTTGCTATAACTGATCTTATAATTAGTGTCTCTTAAAAAATGAGACAATTTGACACATAGATATTACTTAACAGTGTATGTAAACCCAAATTGTGGGTTTGCATAGGTCTTTATATTTTTACCTGGGTTTGCATAGGTCTTTTTACCTGGAAGAATTAAGTGCAGCTGGATTTGATGGTTAGTAGTATTTGGTTTTTATAACATTTCCTTGTTGATTAAATACTATCTGGAATACAAAATAGACCTGCAGATCAGATTATGTAGTACTTGGACTGTCTCTCAATTACCTTTGAAGATAGAAATGCTTTGGAGTGTTATTTGAAAACAAAACACGAGGTACCCGGAAGAGAGAATAAACTGAGAATGTTTCTGAAGCAAATCTAGTTTAAATGTTTGGGGGAAAACTGCAGAGAAGCTTAAATAAATACAAAACCCACATTTGTAACAGCAGTAAACAAAAGTGTGTTTTATTTTGTATTGATAACTTTACTTGGTTGTAGGATCTTGAAGAATTGGATCCTGATTTTATTATGGCTAAACAAGTTGAGCAGCTGGAAAAAGAAAAGAAGGAACTTCAGGAACGTCTGAAAAACCAGGAGAAAAAGGTACAGAGTAGGAAGGGTACAAACATGGATAGAATGCTTCAGTTTATGATCTCCTGTATTGATACATTAATAGTATTTTTGTGTGTGTGTATATATGCACATATGTATGTGTGTGTGTGTTAGAAAATGTTGCTTGAAACGGAAAAGAGGTAAATGTGTTAGAAACTAATTGAGATTCTAGTATCAGTGTACAGATCTGTTCTAATTAAAGGAGTTTGTTTGAAAATGGACCCTTAAGCTGTATATGAACTGGTTCTTAGTTGGGTAGACTTGTAATTGGAAAATGTTCAGAGAAGATTAAATGATCACAGAAAGCAAGGTCATCACAGAGGAGCTAAATTTAATTAGTAGCATTAATCCTCACTAAAAGAGAGGAAATTCCACTGATAGAGCTCTTCTAGATGGCAGAATAGGATCTGCCTGAAACTTGGGGGTCTATGAAAGTGTGATGAATGTGCTGTTATAGATTGAAACATAGAACTTGGGCAAGGTGAAACTCAGGCCTTTTAACGGTGTTCAGGAATAAAAATGAGGTTAGATTACAGAGTTGCTAATTCAGGTCAATTAAAACTGGCTTGATACTAGTAAGTGATAAGTTTCTTTAAAAAGATTGCAGTGAGGATTGTTTTTTATGCTGCAGATTTGTAAGCCTTTTGCTTATACTGGGCGAAGTAGTAGAATGGTAAACAGTAGAATTAGTAGTCACTTGAGTAACTGTGATTTTATAGAATCATAGAATGGTTTAGGTTGGAAGGGACCTCAAGGATCATCCAGCTCCAACCCCCCGCCATAGGCAGGGACACCTCCCACTAGAGCAGGCTGCTCAAGGCCTCATCCAGCCTGGCCTTAAACACCTCCAGGGAGGAAGCATCCACAACCTCCCTGGGCAACCTGTGCCAGTGCCTTACCACCCTCACTGTAAAGAACTTCCTCCTAACATCCAGTCGGAATCTCCCC
>WAAF01020260.1:40591-68069 GCA_013400475.1 Tricholaema leucomelas
TCCCTTGCCCTGCTGCCCACACTTCTCTTGCTGCAGCCCAGCACTCGGTTGGCTGTCTGGGCTGCATGTGCACACTGCTGGCTCATGTTGAGCTTCTCGTCAACCCAGACCCCCAGGTCCTTTTCCTCAGGGCTGCTCTCCAGCCATTCATCACCCAGCCTGTATCTGTGCCTGGGATTACACCGACCCAGGTGCAGAACCTTACACTTGGCCTTGTTAAACGTCATGAGGCTGGCCTGGGCCCACCTCTCCAGCCTGTCCAGGTCCCTCTGGATGGCATCCCTGCCCTCCAGCAAGTCAGCTGCGCCACACAGCTTGGTGTCATCTGCAAACTTGCTGAGGGTGCACTCAATTCCTCTGTCCATATCACTGACAAAGATGTTAAAGAGCACTGGTCCCAGCACTGACCCCTGAGGAACACCACTTGTCACCGGTCGCCAGGTGGACATTGTGTGATCTGACAGATCAACAGAGTTTATAAACAAACTGTAAGACAGGACTTCCTCTCTGAGTTCTCTGAAGCTGTCAAAGCAAACATGAGTAAGAGTGGTCTGGCTGGTGTAACTAAGTTGGATTTTCCAAAAGGCTTTTTACAGAATTCTTCAACAAAGAAAACTTAGCAGCTGTGAGATAAAAGGAAAAGCCATTAAAGTCCAGTTTATGTAACTATAAAATACTGTATTTGTGTAGGGAAAGCAGAAAAAAAAATGATCCCAGTCTTTATGTGTTAAATGATGAGCTCCAAAATTAACATCCTTAGTCAGTAGTGAGAACTTGGTCATTCTGCATCTTGAGCTCTTTGTGCAATTCGAGCCTGTCTCAAAAAGGAGCTGCAAGTTTGAGGAGGCCAGCAAGAGTTATTAATAATGTGGGTTAGCTTCTGTGTGAGAAATGTCTCTGTAAATTAGTCACCCTATGTCTAACAGACCTCTGAAGAGAGGATATAGTAGCAGTCTGTAAGAGTGTACCTGCTGTAACAACTGACAACTTTGACAGTTGTTCCCAGACTGATTGCAAGGGATAGCAAACTATCAGTTGAAGCTGTTAGGAACCATATTCAGAGCTGTTTGTAGGTAGCAGTGGAGCACAGACAACAGATGTTCCCAAAGTACATTGCTGTATATGAAAAGCATATTTGATTTCAAAAGGACAAAAGAGAAGATCCACCAGTGCCTGCTAAATATGAAAGAACTTAAAGGAAATGCCAGGAGCTGAAAATTGCTGCTGCTGAGTGTGGTACATGTGCCTGCCCCTTTCATTGCATCCTTGCCTAGAAGTCTACGTAGTTGTCAGATTGTTGTTTAGGTGGTTCTGTTATGTGGTCCAGTGTGGTTGTTCTTAGGCAATAATATCAGATATATTGACAAAGTCTCCAAATATTGGGATTTTCTGTAGGGGATGCTGAAATCTTCCAGATGTGTTGTTTACATTGTGACATGCTAAGGGTCTGTTATGCTGTCTTGATACAGATCGACTATTTTGAGAGAGCAAAGCGCTTAGAAGAAATTCCTTTAATAAAGACTGCATATGAGGAGCAGAGAGTGCGTGATATGGAGCTGTGGGAGCAACAGGAAGAAGAAAGGGTAAGGAGCTTTTGTTCGGATGATAAAATCCATCACAGATGACTGAACAGTAGTGAGGTTTGCACTGCCTTTTTTGCCCGTCTTGATCCAAAGGAAAAAGGGATATGAAGTTGATCTTGAAAATTAAAGATTAGCTTTGCAATTTCATCTCACAAGTGAACAGCAGTATCTCCTGTCTTGGATCTGAAAAAGGAGGAGATGATTTCTCTTTCTAGTGACTGAAGTATATTATGTGCAAGTATATAGTAAGATTTTACTTTGTAATTTTCTGGTTTTAGATCACCACTTTGCAGTTGGAGCGCGAGAAAGCCCTTGAGCACAAGAACAGACTCTCCAGGATGTTGGAGGATAGAGATTTATTTGAAGCCAGGCTCAAAGCGTCCCGACGAACAGTTTATGAGGTATGTGGGATATGGTATTGTAGTAAAATAGTTCCCTAAAACGAGGTTTAGCAAGAGCAAGTACAGAGTTCTGCACCTGGGCTGAAAGAATCCTCCTTATCAATACAGTCTAGGGTATGAGGTGATAGCAAGCAGCCCTGCAGAAAAGCACTTGGGGGTGCTGATGGATGAGAAGCTGGACATGAGCAGCTGATGTGAGCTTGCAGCCCGAAAGGCAAATCGCATCCTGAGCTGCGTCAAAAGCAGCATAGCTAGCAGATCCGGAGAGGTGATTCTGCCACTTTGTTCTGATCAGACCTCACCTGGAGGTTTTAGGTACAGGTAACAACAAACATTCAAGTAATTCCTTTCCTGATAAAGCATGTGAAGGGCTGAAGCCCTGCTGTCTGTCTTCTAGAGTAGAAACTTATTCCCTAAGAGGAAATCAATAGCAGAGAGTTTGAAATGGCAACCGCATAGTTGTCAGCAGACCAAAATTTAATGTTGCTGCAGTTGGTTTGTGTTCCTGTGCAGCTGTATTTAGCAATCTGTGTAATTGTCTAGCTCTTAAACGTGGTGTTTCTGGTGTTTTCATGTGTGTTCTTTGTGTCTCAGGATAAACTTAAGCAGTTCCAGGAACGGCTGGCAGAAGAGAGGCGGAATCGCTTGGAGGAACGCAAGAAACAGCGCAAAGAAGAGAGGCGCATTACATACTACAGGGAAAAGGAGGAAGAGGAGCAGAGGCTGCGAGAAGAACAGCTGCTGAAAGGTATAATTGAAAACTTGCTTACTTCATCCTTTGCATCCTTGACCTGTCCCAGATGTGTATGCAGCTAACTTAAGGTTTCCTTGTTTCAAGGTGATGAATCATAGAATGGTTTAGGTTGGAAGGGACCTCAAAGATCGTCCAGTTCCATCTGCCCTGCCATAGACAGGGACACTTCCCACTAGAACAGGTCGCTCAAGGCCTCATCTAGCCTGGCCTTGAACTCTTCCAGTGAGGGAGCATCCACAACCTCCCTGGGCAACCTGTGCCAGTGTCTCATCACCCTCACTGCAAAGAACTTCTTCCTAACATCTAGTTTCAATCTCCCCTCTGCCAGTTTACACCCATTACTGTCATCACAAGACCTTGTAAGTAGTCGTGTTGCTCAGCCTTCTTGTAGGCCTTTTTCAGATCCTGGAGGGCCACAATCTCAGTCCTTGTGTTTCCACTGCTTTGGAAATGCTAGAAGTTAGCAAGAAGAGAAGCTGTGAGAACTGGGGTTGAGGTTAGGAACAGCTAGCCTTGACCCATGAAAGGGAATTAATGTCCCCAAGTTCCTTCTATTGCTTTCAAGTCAGCACACTTCCAGAAAACAGGTTCTGCGGTTAGTTAAACACAGCCTGTGAAATGCTTCCATTTTTCATTTTGTTATTGAGGTATTTTGTAAACTTTCTGTGGATACAGCAGAGTACCAGAATTTATTTTGCTGTGATCCATCCTACTTATGTTTGTCATTGCACAGAGCGTGAGGAGAAGGAACGCATTGAGCGTGAGAAACGCGAGCAGGAGCAACGCGAGTACCAGGAGCGCGTCAAGAAGCTGGAAGAGCTGGAGAAGAAAAAACGGCAGAGAGAAATGGAGATAGAAGAGAGAGAGCGTCGTCGAGAAGAAGAAAGGAGAGGTCTGGATGACCCATTTTCAAGAAAGGTAGGTAACACCTGAGTGTTTGGGTTCTTTCCAACTTGGCCTTCTGTAGGTTACTCAGAAGAAGATGGCAATGTTGCAAAATCCTAGGGTAAATTCTGGAGTTTTGATTTGTGGCATAAGTAGATAATTTAATACTTAAATTATTGTCACAGAATCACAGAATGTTAAGGACCTCATCCAGTCCACTTCCCCTGCCAGAGCAGGATCACTTAAAGCAGATCACACAGGAGCACATCAGCAGACTGCCCAGAGAGGTTGCAGAGTCTTTCTCTGAAGACTTTCAGAACCCATTTAGAGGTGGTCCTTTGCAACCAGATGTAAGCAAACATGTGTTAGTAGGCAGGTGGAACTAGATGATCTCCATAGGTCACTTCCAACCCCTACCATTCTGTGATTCTTTGTGCATCTAAGCAATCTGTGAATCCCAAATACCTCTCTTGTCCTGTGGATCGAGGTGGTCAGAACGGTCTGTGCCACATGGACAGCCTTCAGTTTATTTGGTAATGTTTTCTGGTCTCATCAGAAAAATCCAAATAATTATTTTAATGACAGCTGGAATGAATTCAACAGCAGGAAGTTGAAACTGTCAGAACCAGTTTTCTATTAACAGGCAGGAGCTGTGGCTCACTATAGCTATTGTTCATACACTTGCTCACAAGCTTTGTAAAGTGTTTCCATGTACCCTACCCTGCTAGTAAAGTAGGTGCACAGAGGCAGCTGTGTTGTTTTGTCAGCTGTGCCAGAAACAATCCAGTCAAAGACCATAATCAAGTTTTCCTGGACCTTCTGATAGTCCTCTGTTCTCTGCACTGTAACAAGCAAATTTTTAATGATATGGTTATGCTCTGAAATTAGTAAATTATACGTTGAAAAGCTTAATTTTAAAATATTCAGAGAGAATTTCTTTTATTGTCCAGGAGTCTCGTTGGGGTGACAGGGAGTCTGAAAGCTCCTGGAGAAGAGGTGGTGAGCCAGAATCTGAATGGCGACGAGCACCAATGGAAAGGTAATCACTGGGTTACTAAGGACAAGTTTTATTGGGCTCAAAACAGTAGGGTCTTTTTTTTGGTTGCTACTGCTGTAGCTGCACTTACTGGGTAATATCTTGTGGCTTTCTGAAAGTTCTTTCTATAAAAAAATTGCTTTGTAAACATCTTGAAATGAAGGAGAAGTTTTTTATCTCGGACCTGCATTCCTGCTTTATTTAGCTTAGGTATGTGAAAGCAAGCAGACACTTCTGCATGTGATAAGCAGCTTGCTTGGCTTCTTTTTAAAGAAAATATTTCTGTCCTACTCAAACACTGCTATCAGTAGTATAAACAAGGAATAGGGAAGGATGACAAGCAAGTGCAGGGTTCCCGAGTGATGGAACAGAGATTTTTCCATTTAGAAGACTTGACAGGAGTATGTAAGAATAGTGAAGACAAAGTTCAGAGTCTTAGACTGTTAAGTCCCAGAGTGAATCACAGAGTGGAAAATCTGTGCCATAAACTAAAGCAGAGCTCCGAAGAACTGTTTTGAACAGAGGAGGAAGGATTTCTGAAGGAGCAATATTGTGAAGGTACTTTACACTTAAATAAAACCCCAACACACAAAAATGCTTGTTCCCATCTGTATACTTTAGAGGGGGGTTGGATGTGATCAGTAATAATGAAGACTGTTTATATATGGCTGTAGAAAATAAAACCTTTAACATTTGTGCGTCCTTCTGCTCCAGAACAGGATGAGCTGTACCTAAAATATTTCTGATGATGCACATCCATTTGTTCTTAAAAGGCTGTGCTGATGAAACTACTGCTGCTAGTTCTAACAGGCAATATGTTTTAATGCTTTATTAGATAGATTTTTATAAATGTCTAACTCTTGTTTCCAGTGCACCACTTTAAATCCATTACAGCTTATTCTGACTGCACTGGAAGCAAATTAATTTACCCATCCTCTCTCTAGTAAGAGTTGCCATTCCTGGTGATGATCCACTTTCTCCTGAATTGCAGAATCAAAACCGGGCTGAAACTCCTGGGTGAAGCCTTCAGCTATTAACAGATTGCAGAAGTGTTTAATGCATCTATTTATATACTGGAGCGTGGTATTCTTTTTCAGAGTGATGCAGGTGACCCATATTCAGGTTTGAATCATTAGAACATAAGATTTTTTCTGAATAATTATTGTCTTAGTCATTTCTCATTCAGCTTCTGTTCAAATTGAGCTGAGTGACTGCCGAGGAGTTAAGGTTAGATGTATTTTGGATTGTAATGTAGCATGTTTGGTAAAAATTTCCTTCTGTCTTTTAATAAAAGACACATACTGAGGAATACTACAAGGAAATACTGATAGCAGTCAAAATTAAGATCTCTATGGCATTTTAAGTAAAGTAATGTTTCTCAACTAGTCTGTTTTTGCTGAACTTAAGGAATAACAAAGTAAAAATGGTGATGCTTAGATGTAAGTGATGAAGCTCTGGGCAACCTGGTCTGTTAACTGCAGACCTTCAGAGGTTCCTTCCAACCCAGACCATTCTGTGATCCTATGATAACAGCAGGAGAAAGGTGTAGTTCTGTATTCTTTAGTAGACCCTAGTCTAGCATTCTTTAGTAGACCCTAGTCTACCTCCAGCTGAATTTTAAGCCTAAAGGGTGAGTATGTTGGATAGAAAGACAGCAGTGTGAAGCTAACTGTGAGTAAAGGGCTTCCAACGAGTGTTTCTGAATTGAGTGGTGAAGGCAGGAACAGAGGACAGAGCTCCAGATTTATTTTGCAGTATGTGTCTAGCTGCAAGCAGAGCTCTGGATATGTGCATGTAAAAGGCCTTGTAGATGCTAATACAAGGTGAAGAGCTATGCAGATGATCTTGCAGACAGTTTCTCATGGAAAAGGCACAGTCCTGTTGTGCTGTATTGGTAGAGAGGACCTTATAGCCATGGTGCAACTGACTGTACTACGTAGGACTCTCCAGAGTGCAACTCTGATTCCAGATGATCAGGATGTTCCAGTGTTCTCAGTTTTTCTCATACTGTGGTTTCAGTTACAGGAAAAAACAGGTTACAGAAATGCAGAAGAGCTGTCTGCTCTTTGGGCAGCCAGTGCCTTTAATATGAGTTTTAACTCTGCTGTGAGCATTTGCTTTGTTCCTTCACTGTGCAAGAAAAGTAGTTACCATAAGAAACAAAAGAGGAAAATAAACCAGTGAGGATAATTTTGTAAGGAAAGTCAATCCTGATGCAACAAAAATACTACAACTGTTGTGATTGCAGGAAGAAGGTTAGCATAGAAGTGTTGTGTTAGTTGAGTTAAAAGCCAGTTGATTTAGTAGAAAAAGTCATTTTACTGGTGGTACCTCTTGGTCTGTCTTTAGATCACAGATAATCCATAAAATCCTGTCAGGAACTGGACACTTGGCTTATTGAAATTGAAATGGCAGCTAATCTAGACCTGGTATTCATTAAAAGTGGCAGAGCAGTGCTGCAGGCTGTCACACTTAGCACAGCTCATTAGAGTTATTACTGCCACAAATTGTTCTCCCAAATGATTAACAAATGTGCTCATGGTCAAGAAACACTAAAAAGCCAAAATGTATAAAACAGGGAAGTTACCTCTATTTTATGTCTGTACTCTTTGTTTCTGATGAGCAAAAAACCCTCAGTTATGAACCTGTGGCCTTTGCCAACACATTTCTGTTTTACTTGGTAAAGCTGTCTGCATGCTTTCAGCTCCTGGAGGTCTGTGTTTAGGGTTGGTTAGAGGTTATGGAGAAGCAGGCTCTAGAATACAAACAGGATTGCAGTACTATCAGTGACTGCAGTTCAATAAGGTTGTTAATACTCCTGCATCCCCCTGTTCATGTTAATTTATTAGCTGCTGCTCAACTCTTCAATAAACTTCTTATAGTGTGAGTTAAGATTTCTAAGAGGGAAAGAAAGGACAAAAGCTGAAATCTGAGCACTCAAGTTACCAAATGAGGGTAAAAAAAGTGGTAAAAATCAGGAGATGTAATTTCCCTTGCAAATAATAGTTTAAAAATTGGAGGAGTAACAGGTTAAAATCCTAGTTTAAAACCAGATTTAAAAATCCTAACCCCCTGAATGAAGGAATTAAATACTTGTTAATTTGATGAACTTTATAACCATCTCTTTATGTGTCTTTTACATCAAAATAATCAAATTTTTCGAAAGAGAAGGTTATCCAGTTTGGGTTTAAATGAAAGTTAACAAGTCTCTGTCATGTTTTTGTCTCACAACTCACTGCTAACTGCTTGCTCCCTTTTTCTTCCAAATCTAGGGTATAAACTGCTCACAGTTTCTCGAAAGTGATGCAGTCACAAACTGTTATCTCTTTGTTCTTACCTCTCGGAGTCCTACCTACATCTGTTGTTTTGTAGCAAGTCATTGCTGTTACTTTGTTTAGTTGCACAGTGGCTTTCTGACACAGGGTGGCTGGCTGGGTGCTGGGGTGTTGTTTTCATTTTGAATCAGAGAGATGAATCCCCAGTGCAGCTCCTCTTGCCAAAAAGCAAGTACCGGTAAATCCCTATAGTGCGCTTTTCCTTGTTTTTATTGCTGAGGAACTAACTTGATTTCGAAAAATAAAGGTTTTATTCTAGTGACAAAACCAAGGTTTATGGTCTAAACCTACTTGTGGAATGATGTAGGTATTAAACTAAAAGGTGTGTCCAGAGAAGTGACAAGAATGGCAAGCTCCAACTGTTGTTCAACTGTGTCTGATCTTTTCAGTGTTACAAATCCAAACACGTTTCAAAGAGAAACTGATGATCCAAAAGCCCAGGGAAGATTCCCAGCAATACTTCAGGAAGGAGAGCCTGTGCAAGCACTGTTGCCTGGTGCATCCTGCCTGCTGTCAGACAGTAGCAGTGGATTGAGTCATGATCTTGTTATGTTGTCCTGCCATACTCAGTTATCACAGTATCACAGTATCACCAAGGTTGGAAGAGACCTCACAGATTATCAAGTCCAACCCTTTACCACAGAGCTCAAGGCTAGACCATGGCACCAAGTGCCACATCCAACCTTGCCTTGAACAGCCCCAGGGACGGCGACTCCACCACCTCCCTGGGCAGCCCATTCCAGTGTCCAATGACTCTCTCAGTGAAGAACTTTCTCCTCACCTCAAGCCTAAACTTCCCCCGGTGCAGCCTGAGGCTGTGTCCTCTCGTTCTGGCGCTGGCCACCTGAGAGAAGAGAGCAACCTCCCCCTGGCCACAACCACCCTTCAGGTAGTTGTAGACAGCAATAAGGTCACCCCTGAGCCTCCTCTTCTCCAAGCTAAACAATCCCAGCTCCCTCAGCCTTTCCTCGTAGGGCTGTGCTCGAGGCCTCTCACCAGCCTCGTCACCCTTCTCTGGACATGGATGCCTGTCAGTGAAAATGCTGACAAGCTGTTGGGCTGGAGCTATGCCAAAGTGTGTGGAAACAAGGACTGGACTTGTAGTGTTGGTATGGGTGTGAAGGGGGAATCTTTCCAGATGGTTCTGGGGTTTTTTAATACTGGTTCTTCGAGGCTTAGCTCAAGTTTATCAAATTAGGTTTGGTGTAGAAGGTGCAAAAGCCAAACCTCTTCTCTGCTGTGTTGCAACAGGTAACCAACAGGGGACTGTTGTTATCTCCTTCAGACTAGTTTTGAAGGAGACGGTAAACCATTCAGTCTCACTGAAGCTGTAGGGATGGTGACCTGCCACTTTCCTATAGTGATGAGGGCAATCAGGACATGCACTTGAGAAATGCAAGCTCTGTAAATGTGTTTTCAGCCAGACATCAAGCGAATACCTTCAGAAATGGCCTTGAGGGGGTTGTCAGTCCAACTTGCCAAGCTTTCCTGAATACTCATCTACCTTGTGTTCATTGCCTGTGCTTTTACAGAGATTGGCGTAGAGGAGAAGCGAGGGATGATGAAAGACCTTTCCGACGAGGAGATGATCTGCCCCGACGTGCTGCTGCAGAAGAGAAAGAGCGTCCTTCTCTGGACTCAACAGACGACAGGCCACCGAGGAGAGAAGGGGATGAGGAGAGGCCACCAAGGCGTGAAGGGGATGAGGACAGGCCGCCCAGACGTGCTTTGGATGATGATAGAGGGAGCTGGCGGGCTGCAGATGACGACAGGGGTCCCAGGCGTGGATTGGATGATGACAGGCCCCCCAGACGGGCCTTGGATGATGACAGGCCCCCCAGACGGGCCTTGGATGATGACAGGCCCCCGAGACGAGCCTTGGATGATGACAGGCCCCCGAGACGGGCTTTAGACGATGACAGGCCACCTAGGCGGGCTTTGGATGATGACAGAGGCAGCTGGCGAGCAGCAGATGATGACAGGCCACCCAGGCGCGGGCTGGATGATGACAGGCCACCCAGGCGGGCGCTGGATGATGACAGGCCCCCCAGACGGGCCTTGGATGATGACAGGCCCCCCAGGCGTGGGCTGGATGACGAGCGTGGCAGCTGGCGTGCTGCAGATGACGACAGGGGCCCCAGGCGCGGGATGGATGACGACAGAGGTCCCCGGCGCGGGATGGATGACGACAGAATGTCAAGGCGTGATGATGACAGGGGCCCGTGGCGCAGCACGGATGATGACAGGCTTTCCAGACGAGATGATGACAGGGGGCCGTGGCGTGGCAGTGATGATTCGAGGCCGGGTCCTTGGAGACCGTTTGGTAAACCAGGTAAAACACAACAATGCCATAGTCTGCCCTCTGTAGCCTAGTGGATAATGGATGCAATGTGCTTGGTGTCAGAGATGAGAGAGTCAACTCTGAAACCACCTGGATTCGTTTGGCTCATGTGGACACTCCTTTATTGGTATAATTAAAGCTTTTCATTTGGGTGGAATTAAAAATGCTGCAGTGTCTGTTGCTCACCTGGAAGCTACCTGAAGGTAGCTAAAGGTGACACATGCATTACTGCAGCGTTCTGTCTGCAGCTCCTGCTCGGTGCACATCCTGAGTCAGATCCTCGGGGATCCAAAATTGAAGAACCAGTTTTTGTGAGGGAAGCAAAGGGTTCTTTGTCTTCAGAGAGATCAGAGGTCAGCCACAAATACCTTTTGATGGTGTTTTTTCCCTTGTAGGGGGATGGAGAGAACGAGAAAAGGCTCGTGAGGACAGCTGGGGCCCTCCTCGAGACTCCAGGCCTTCGGGAGACCGGGAATGGGATAGAGACAAAGATCGGGACGAAAGCGAGAAAGAGCGGGAGTTTGACAGGGACAGGGACAGGGAATTTGATCGAGAGGATCGCTTCAGGAGGCCCAGGTTTGACTGCTCTCTTTTACTTTACCAGCAAAGCTCTTTTAACATTCTAAAGAAAACAATGTGATGTCACTGAGGCAAAGGAACAGGAGCTGGCTCCTGTGAAATGAAGCGCTTGAGGGAAGGAAATGGAATGTGGCATTTGGGGGCCGTTTTGGTTTGTTATTTTAAAGACAAGGTTAACTGTTTAGCAAAGAAAACAAACCAAAAAAGAAAACTGATTACAACAAAAATATTTTACTGCTCTTCAGTTTTATTTATTTAATTTTTTAAAACCTGTTATTAAGAGAATTTTATGTTAGCCTCCAGGAAATATTTTGGAATTCACAGAATTAACCAGGTTGGAAAAGACTTCTAGGATCATCCAGTCCAACCTATCACCTAATCCTTGTAATTAACTAAACCACGGCACTAAGTGCCTCATCCAGACTCCTTTTAAACACCTCCGGGGATGGGGACTGCGCCACCTCCCTGGGCAGCCCATTCCAATGCCAATCACTCTCTCTGGGAAGAACTTCCTCCTAACATCCAGCCAAAACTTGCCCTGGCACAGCTTGAGACTCTGTTCCCTTTTTCTGTTGCTGGTTGCCTGGGAACAGAGCCCGACCCCATTTGGCTACTGCCTTCCTTTAGGTAGTTGGAGATAGCAATGAGGTCTGCCCTGAGCCACCTCTTCTCCAGGCTGCACACCCCCAGCTCCCTCAGTGTCTCCTCACAGGGCTGTGCTCCAGCCCCCTCACCAGCCTTGGTGCCCTTCTCTGGATACCTTCAAGCACCAAAACATCTTTCCTAGATTGAGGGGCCCAGAACTGGACACAGGACTCAAGGTGTGGCCTAACCAGTACAGAGTACAGGGGCAGAAGAACCTCCCTGGTCCTGCTGGCCACACTATTCCTGATCCAAGCCAGGATGCCATTGGCCTTCTTGGCCATCTGGGCACACTGCTGGCTCATATTCAGTCACTGTTGACCACCACCCTCAGATCCCTCTCTGCCTAGCTGCTCTCCAGCTACTCTATCCCCAGCCTGTAGCACTGCATAGGGTGGTTGTGGCCAAAGTGCAGAACCTGGCACTTGGCCTTGTTAAATTATGTCAGTATGTTAAAGAAAGACGCCAGAGGGCCTGAAACTATCCCGTGTTGTGATTTTAGTATTGCCTTTTTCCACAGCGAAGATAAAATCATTAATGATTTAATCTTATTTAATATTTTGGATGGCAAAAGGGATGATGCTGGTTGGAGGAGAGGCCCAGCTGAGGAAACTTCTAGCTGGAGGGATTCCAGTCGTCGTGAAGACTGGGATAGAGGTGGTCGTGACATGAGAGATCGACGTGCTGATGACAGAGAGCCACCCCTCAGAAGAGGACCTCCCCTCAGATCTGACCGTGAAGAACGTAAGTTTGCTTTGTCATTTGTAAACGTTTACATCCTCACAGAGCCTTCATTTTACTCTCACAGCACTAGGATGTGGTAGAATCATAGAATGGTTTAGGTTGGAAGTGATCTCAAAGATCTTCCAGTTCTCCCCTCAGCACAGGCAGGGACACCTCCCACTAGAACAGATTGCTCAAGGCCTCATCCAACCTGGCCTTGAACACCTCCAGGGAGGGAGCAGCCACAACCTTCCTGGGCAACCTGTGCCAGTGTCTCACCACCCTCACTGGAAAGAACTTCTTCCCAATACCCAGTTTCAATCTCCTCTCTGACAGTTTAAACCCGTTCCTCCTCCTGTCATTACAAGACTTCGTCAATAGTCTCTCCCCAGCACTCCTGTAAGCCCCCTTCAGATACTGGAAGGCCACTGAAAGGTCTCCTCCAAGCCTTCTCTTCTCCAGGCTGCGGAGCACCAACTTGTATCCTGTCCTTACAGCAGAGCTCTTCCAGCCCTCTGAGAATCTTTGTGGCCTCATGAGAATAAGTTGTATTTGCAGCCACTTAAAAGTCCCCTTGCATAAGCAAAATAATGGGAAGACACTTTGGATAGGGCTGGGTGATAGGTTGGACTGGCTGATCTTGGAGGTCTCTTCCAACCTGGTTGATTCTGTGATTCAGTGTGAGAGTTCCTCCCTGCGTCTGAACTTCTTTCAGTGGTGCTCTTTCCTGTCACAGTAGCATTTCACAGCTGCAGTGGAAGGATAACTTTTTAAAGAGGCAGTGTTCATGGTAAGATTATGTTGAGGGTGAAGGAAATTCTTGTACTTAAATTATCAAGACAGAAGTCCCAGAAAAGTAATTTCTGGGTCATTTCTTAATAATCATTAAAATATGAGGGGAATATTTCCAAACAGGGCCTTATGGGTTTGACACCATTAGTGGTATTGATTAGGATGAGTAACCTATTTTAATTACATACATTAACCTGTTTTAATTATGTACTTTTATTAATCATTTGCTGTGTTCTAAAAATACAGCAACAGCAAAATACATTTAGCCTGAGGAGCCAACATCTTCCACTTCTGCCATTCTTGCCTTACAATCATAGAATCAAACAGCTTGGAAGAGACCTCCAAGATCATCCAGTCAAGCCTTGGAATCCTTTTTCGTGTCTGCCCAGAGTGTAGGTGCTCCCTGGAGACTGATGCTGCCAAGCAGGTGGTCTTGGAGAGCAGGCTGGAATAGGGCACACAACAGAGGACTTCAGCTGAGGGTTGATGAAAAGCTCAACATGAGCTGGCAGTGTGTGTGCAGCCCAGACAGCAACTGTGTGCTGGGCTGCAGCAAGAGCAGTGTGGCCAGCAGGGCAAGGGAGGGGATCCTGCCCCTTTACTCTGCTCTCCTGAGCCCCTACCTAGAGTACTGTGTGCAGTTCTGGAGCCCCCAACACAAGGACATGGAACTGTTGGAGCCAGTCCAGAGGAGGCCACGAAAATGCTCAGAGGGCTGCAGCAGCTCTGCTATGAGGACAGGCTGAGAAGAGTCGGGGTTGTTCAGCCTGGAAAAGAGGCGGCTTCAAGAAGACCTAATAGTGACCTTCCAGTACCTGAAGTGGGCTATGAGAATGCTGGAGATTGTTTACAAAGGCCTGCAGTGACAGGATGAGGGCAGTGGCTTCAAACTGAAGAAGAACTGATTTAGAGTGGATGTTAGGAATGGGTTCTTTACGCTGAGGGCAATGGAACATTGGAACAGGTTGCCAGGGGAGGCGCTTGAGGCCCAATCCCTGGAGATATTCGAGATGAGGCTTGACAAGGCAACCTGATCTAGTCGAGGATGTCTCTGCTGACTGCATGGGGTTGGACTGGATGACCTTTGGGGATCTCTTCCAGCCCAGACCATTCAGTGAGGGTGACAGACCCTTGGAACAGGCTGCCCAGAGAGGCTGTGGAGTTGTCTTCTTTGGAGACTTTCCAAACCCACCTGGATGCATTCCTGTGCGAACTACTCTAGGTGATCCTGCTTGGCAGGAGGGTTGGACTTGATGATCTCTGGAGGTCCCTTCCAACCTCTAAGGTTCTGTGATTCTGTGTAAACTCCTGCAGGCTGCTGGTGGAACATGACAAAGGTGTTCTTGTCTTTCTGTACTCGCAGCAAGCTCCTGGAGGCGTGCTGATGATAGGAGAGAAGAACGTGGAGAGGAACGCGAACCGGTTCGGCGATCAGCTCCTGCTTCCACTGCCTCTCCAGCTTCTGCTGCCCCACCAACATCAAAAGATCGAGAAAGAGATGGGGAGAAGGAGAAAGGTTCCTGGAAAGCAGAAAAGGAACGTGAGCCAGCTCGCCGCAATAAAAACGAGACAGACGAAGAAGGGTGGACCACTGTACGACGTTAAGTGGGAGTCACAGAGTTTAACCAATGTTTTAGCTTTGATTTGATCAAATCCATGGATTATATTTGTGCTTATAAACATTCTGAATTGGAATTCTTTAACAAATGTTTTGAGGTAACATGAAAGCATGAGCTTGAATTACTTAACTCGTAGAGATTGACCATGCACAAAACTCACAGCAGAAGGTTGGAAATTGATTTCCAGGTTTTGAAATTTCAAAGTAATGCTGATTTCGTTGGTTGGTTGTTGTTAAAATAAAGAAGCAAGCCCAAACCAGCTGCCTTGAGTAAGGCTTCTATCTCACACTAAAACCAGGCTGACCTTTCTATTTTCAGTCATCCTTAATTTGGAAGGGGTTATTATCAGCACAGAAGGTGCATTTGAAAACACCTCTGCCGACAGAGTGCAATTACTGAAAAAAGCAGAGCAAAATCAATTCCTGTAATTAGCCAAAACAAGAGAAAAACTCTAATAAATGCCCATTTTTTTCATAGCTGTCTTTCCAAGAGACCTATTTTATCACTCTCTAAATTCAGGAAGTTCTTTAAATTTGAATTAAATATGAAAAACATGATGAGCATTAGCTGCACTGGGATCTTTCCTGTAGATTTACTTGAATTCATCAACACCTCCGAGGCCAATTTGCAATCATTGTTCCAGTGAGGTATCCCCTATTGCAGTGTGCAACCACAGAACTTGGGAGCTATTCCAACTGGAGTGTTTTGGTAAGAGTACGGCTGTGTCTTATTTTGTTGCCAATATCACAACTGCTTTTTTTTCCTGTTACTTGGATAATTTCATGCCTTTCAAGGATTTATAAATATTGTCATATTTAAAAAAATACAACAACTGGTTTTTGGAGAAATGGTTGAATTTCCCCCCCCCAGTTCTCATGTCTTCAGGGTTAATTCTTTCCCTTTCCAAACTAAAAAGTGATTTCTAGTAATGGCTGTGTTGACTTCACTTTTGGGGTGTGGTAACAATGATTAACTATCTGGTCATACTGAAGCCAACACAGAACTTGCTGCTGTGTGTTTATTCAATGATAAATAAACAACTTAAGGAATTAGCTGCTGTAGTCTTTTGCCTTACAACTTCCTGTGCTGTAAGCTAACGCAGAACATCCACTGAATGAGTACTCTTTCAGTACGAGCTGAAGGAGAACACCTATGGTAGTTTCATCAGTTCATAGAATGGTAGGGGTTGGAAGGGACCTCCAGAGATCATCAGGTCCAACCCCTCTGCCAAAGCAGAATCAGCAAGGGCAGGCCACACAGGAACAAGTCCAGGTTGGCTTTTAAAGTCTCCTGAGAAGGAGACTCCACAGTCTCTCTGAGAGATGTGTTTTCATTTTAATGTGTGTGAACAAAGTTTCAGTGCTCTGCTTGTCCTTTTCCTGCTGCCTTCTGAGTTAGCAGAGTCATCTTTGAGGGGCAGATTTCTGTGCCTTTGGAGGCTGTCATGTCATTGCTTGTTGAATCAGAGAATTTCTTCAACCAACTCTCTGTTTTTTATTCACCACACAGTCCTATGAAGGATGCAAGTAGAGAATGGCAGCTGCCCAGTTACTGAATTTGGAGTCCATGGATGCTGCTGCTGTTCAGCTACCTCTTGCCAGCGTTAAATTCTGTGCCACAGGATCATTCCAGTTAAGTGAGACCACAGGAGCTTGCTTCACCTCTGAAACAATTGTATCACTCAGAACTGTGTTTTTCAGTGTGGTCTTGAAAAGTTCCAAAGATGCAGACTGAGCAACCTTTCTGAGCAGCTTCCTCCAATGCTTCAATGGTCCCAGACTGGAAAATCAAATCAGAAAGGTTTGAGTTGGAAGGGACCTTTAAAGGGTCCTGTTAAACCTGATCTAGAATGTTTCCAGGGATGAGGCATCTAATGCCTCTCTGGGCAACCTGTTTCAGTGTTTCACCACCCTCAGTGTAAAAAATGTCTTCCTTAAACCTAGTCTAAATCTTTCCTCTTTTTGTTTAAAACCATTTTCCCTAATCTGCTACAACAAACTCTGATAAAAAGATTGTCCCACATCTTTCTAACAGGCCCCCTTGAAGTATTGAAAGGCTGCAGTAAGATCTTGAAGCCTCCAGACGTGAACAATCCCAGCTGTCAGCCTGTTTTTGCAGAAGAGGTGTGCCTTAACGCTCTCTTTTCAGCTTCTATGCCATGTTCTCTTGCTTGTGCAGTGTTGTGAGAAAAGCCTGGTGAAGTTTCCTGGTAGGTCCTGATGGGGTGCAGGTAAGTCTCCTCAAAGCCTTCTCCAGGCTGAGCAAGCCCTGTTCCCTCAGTCTTTCTTCCCAGGCACATGCTATAGCCTTCACTATAGTTGGCCCTCTGCTGAACTTAGATTTGGCAGTGTCCTCACTGTATGGGGGACAGTGGGACCTAAACCTTCGTGTGGTAGTCAAGATGAGGTCTGCTGAGGGGAATACTCTCATCTACAGGCTATGGTCCTGTTCAGACACCGAGAGATCTGCTAGCTCATGTTCTACATTTTGCTTGGCAGGGCTCTTGGAGGCATTTGAGCCAGCTCTCCAATCTCATTGCTGCCTCCAGGTCCTTGAGGAAGTTGTCTAGCCAGGTTCCAGCACAGCCCCCTGTGCTGTCCCACTTCAGGTGCAGCCTAACTTCTTAATACTGAGCCTGAACATTGAACATTTTTTTTCTGTCTGCCCTTGTCCTCGGGGCTGTAAGACTTCAACTTGGGGACAATAATATTGTAATACAGCCTTGATAGCCCTGCTAAAATTGAGCTGAAGAAATCTCATGCACCTTCTGTTGTCCACAAAGTTACTTTGTTGTAGAAGGCAGGCAAGCCAGACATTAATTACACTCAGTAAATCCATGCTGCCTGTTCTATCCGCTCTTCAATGTGCCCATAAACATGCTTACTTCCTCCACAGTGCTCCCAGGGACTCAAGTGACACCATCTGTGCCATAGCTCCTCAGACAATCCTTTCAACCTTTCCTGAAGATGGATGCAGGACTTGCCTTTCTCCAGTCATCAGAGATGTAAAATGATTATTCCTCCAACTGCATGTTTTCAGTTTTATCCAGGCACAGGCATTTTCACATGGGGATAAACATTGGTGATGCTTGCACCTGCTGCAGTTCTGTTTCCAAAACTATTCCATTATTTGAGATGGGGATAATGTTGCCAACACAGCTCTCAGGAGAAAAGATCTGCAAGATGTGAGCTCTACAGCCATGCCAGCATGTTTTTTTTCCTGCTTGGTCACTTAGAAGACTAAACTACAAGAGTCAAGCTCCACTGCTGACTGAATCCCACAGATAAAACCTCCCTCTACTGCTGCTAGCACAGAGCTTGGTTACCTGAAGATGCTGAGCAAGTCCAGTGAATGCTCTGTCCAGTGTTGCTGTGCTTAAATCATCTATGTTCATTTCAGTATTAAAATTGTCAGCCCTAGAACACAAAGTGTCACATGACTATATTTAGAAGGCAGAACTTAAGGCTGCTGGTGGTTAAATGGATGCAAATTTTGCTTCATTGAAACATCTCCAAGAGCAGAGCAAGGCAGGTGATCAGGTACGAACAGTTCAGCTTCTTTCTTACAGCAGAAGCACCCCAGAGCCTAACCCCCAGCTGGTGGGCAGGGCTGAGGACCATCAGAGTGCTCAGCAGCAGCAAGGTATAAGCATTTTAAGTGCTTTCTCTAGAATGCCTTTGTTCTGAAGAAATGAAGTCTTAAAACTAGTATTAGGGCACAGCAGGAGCACTGAATGCAGTGATGCCACTCCAGCCTGGGCACAGCCACAGTTGCATCCCTGGATGCATTATGACTTTGGTTAGATGTGCCTCAGTGAAGTGTTGCGCAGCGTCAGGAGCACACCAGGAAGCTATGCAGCAGATGGGCTGGCCAGCCAGAAGACAGTCTCAGACAGTAACAGTACTGAGACTGATCTTGCTGTAAATTAAATCTGTTGCTTTAATATCCCTGGTGTGTGGTCACCAGCAGGAGCTGCTACATGTAAGCAAGTTTCCCTTCTGCCACTAAGGGTACCTTTGAACTGTGAAAGCCTACAGAGTCAAGGTGGTGTGGGTCACTACAATGCAAGATTTGAAGTTCACCTGTTCCTCAGGCACTGGTTCCCACCCTGCATGGCTTACTGCATGCCAGTGGCATGAGAACACCCAATTTATCCTATTTCACCACAGCAGGATCAGCCAGAACCAAAGTGCTCTGCACTTTGTCTGGTCCTCCTCTTAAAAGGGAACATTGCTGCATTTAATGATGGCAGGATGGAGGTTCTGCAAGCTATTGCTCTGCTTCTCACTGACCAAAATCTCCCCTGCTGCAGGTTAAGCTTTGTTAGTCCTTTCATTCCTGAGCAGGAGGACAATCCATTGGTTTTGCCACATCTTTTTCTGTGTTTGTCACTTCTGATTTCTCCAGGCAGCAAGCATAGCAGAATCATTTTCTGTTCACAAACTCTCTCCAGTACAAATGAACCTTTATTTTGGTGAGTTAAGCTGGCACCATCTATGGAAAAGACAGACAACTTCTGGATGGTTTGGTGCTATGGCAAAGCAGCTCCCTGAGGCCCTCTGCTCTGCAGATTGACAGCAAACTCTGTCCAAATAGCATTTCCACTAAAGTTGGGCACAGACTTACCAGACTTCAGCTGAATCAAGTTACCTGTGCATCAAAAAGTAATTTTTAATTAGAATTAGCTTGATCTTTGCCAAGACTTGTATCAACTGAGGATGATTATGGGCCAAACTGGAATATCACTGGGGAAGAGATTCTACCACCTACATGCTCAGGAATATTTCCCAGTAATTAAGTGATTCTCTGAAGATAAATGACTCTGTTTAAACAAATGACCATAATATTTTTGTTTGCAAGTGCCTGCAGAATAAATGGAACCAATATCTGGCTTTTCTTAGCCCTCTTCTGTGGAGCACATAACAGCTCTAAGCTGGGCTGCTTTCAGCTGAAGCTATTTGCTGTTCCTAGGATTTAAATTGTCAGTGTAAATGGTTTCCAGCATTGAAGGAATTGAATTAACACTCTTAGCACTACACATTGTAGTAAGCTTTTCAGAGACCAAGAACAAGCATGTTTTAGCTTACTCAGTGCCACAAGGAGTGTGCTGGTGCACAGGAAATCACAGAAGGGACTTAAAGAAGAAAAACCAACCAACCCCAAAATGTCTTTAAAAGTTCAGTCTTTTTAAGACACTGACTTATAAAAGGCAAGTTGTTAAGTAACAAAAAGTTTGTTGCCTTTTGCTGGTTCTGAACCTTGTAATCTCCTCTCTGGAATAGTGTGGGTTGTTTTTCCTCCCCCTAACTGGTCTTTTGAAGCTGTTATTCTGCCAGCTTACCTGTTCTCAGATGCTTAATGCTGTGTGGCAGCTACAAAAGGCAGTTCTTGGCTTTTCCAGGCCAGAGCTGCAAGTACCCGTTTAGGACGAGAGGAACTGAGAGTGACAGGCTTCAGCAGAGGCCATTGATAAAGCATCTTGCTCTTAACCAGGCAGAGAGAACAGGCACTGCAAAAGGCCAGTGACATCCTGGGTCTTCTGGTGCCTTGATGGATTTCCAGGGGTTGCAATAGGGCTGTGGCTACACAGTAGCTTCATGTACAGAACAGAGGAGAGGATTGGGCATATTGTGAACATCACCAGGTGCACCTCAGATCCAGCGCCTCCAGAATTAACCCCTTAGATTTCTTACACCTTTCTAGCTCTTGTGCCCAGTAACAGTGAACTGCATTAAAATGCATGTGCTGATCATCAAACGTCCCATGTGGAAGTAACAGAAGTACAGAAGAAAGCTCTTCTGGCATCACCTTTGAGCTTGATCCTAATGGGTGGTGGATAGAAATTCAACCTATGTGGAGCAGGCATCAGAAAACCAAATACATCTATCCTGTAACAGCTTCGAAGAGTCCCTGGTGCACATCCCACAGTGAAACACAAAACACAACTGCAGGAGGAGAGGGTAGCTGCGGCTGCTGCAAAGTGTTATTTAATGTAAGCCCTGCTGCATTTGGTAATTAGACCTGACATCATCTTTGAAGCTATTTGATGAAGATTTAAGAGAACACTTCCACACAAAATCAGTTTCTCCTTCCTAATTGCTGCAGCTGTGAGTCAACAGCAGCGATGAATAATGAACCCTAGGCCCTTCTCCCCAGCCCATCCTGCACTTGTTTTGACTCCTTTCTCAACCATCCCGCTCTCCTCCTCTCCTGCCCCACCTCACACCCTACTGAACAGCTCATCAAACGGAATCCACACAAACACCCATCACCCCTCACTTTGCTGGCTCCCTTCTTCTGTCAGGATCCATCTCCTCCGGGTAATGCCCCAGCAGCTCCTGCACAAGGCTCTCTTCCTCTCCCTGCTTTTAACAGAGCCACCCCCCCTGACTGAGCACCTCTCCTTGTGCCAGGTGTGGTTAAATCTACCTATAGTATAACTGTCTCCACACTGAGAACTTGGGCACCTGCCTTCAGCCCCGGGGGACTCCTAGGCAAACCACAAACCTGCTGCTGCTCCTTGTCTCGCCCCTAAGTAGCAATAAAAACAATTTCATATCTCTCAAGGATCAGAAGCAACACGACTCTGCCTGATGCTCAGTACCAAACAACTGCCATCACTTATTCAGCACTGGTCTTAAATTTTCATAGTTCATGAAGCATTAAGGATATTTGTTAACTGTATGGGTAGATGCCTCCCACCTTGCAGTAAGTTAAAGCCACAGTGTCTCAACTCTGGAAAATCTCACACCCCCCTTCCACTGTTGTGCTACAGTCATGCCTCTCTGCTTTGTCCAGGTGTCTCCAAAGTCTTCTCATCACCCCATTACTGTCCACCACAAGCACAAGCTGCAAAGCTCATTCTCTGCCATGCCACTCACCCTTCCTTCAGCAGAAAGGGCTCAGCTTGCACCTCAGCCTGAAGTCCGACGCTTACAAACATGCACTTTTGATTCTTTCTCCTCTGAGTCCTTCCCTAAAGCCGTCTGTGGGGCACGGGCACCTGGGAAGACCAGCAACTGACCACGCTCACTAGTGAAACGGTTCAAGGGTGCCCCTGGGGGCTCTCTCATCGTGCTAGGTAGGATGCTGTGATTACGGGGAGGTGACGTTTGTTAATTAGCGGGAGAGGCACGGAGCGCAGCGGGTTTGTTTCCCGACCAAGGAACCTGCTGGGATGTTTGCCTTCAGACCTGCAGGGCGGCATGTCGCACCCTAATTAAATACCCTGCTGTTAACCAGGCGAGACGGCCGCTCACCCTCCAGCCCCCTGCGGTGCACCACCGACCCGGACCCACCGCGACGGCCGCCGCTGCTTCCCCTCCACCTCAGGGAGGGAGGAGGCAAAGCCAAGCCCAGCTGGCAGCAGAGGGCAGCGCTGCCCCGCTGCAGCCAACCGGAGAGGGTCCCCCGCCAGCCCCCTCCCCAGCCCCCGGCCCCGCTCTCCGCCCGGTGTTTGCTTTAACCACCCCCAATTACGTCTCGCCGGCAATCAGTTTCCTTAAAAATCACATATAGATATATTTTTTTTCCTCCTTACAATAAACAAATACAGTGCATCTAATGCTGCGCAACTCCCGCGGCCCGGCGCCGGGCTCCGCGCGGGCCAGCGCGCCCCAAACGCCACCGGCGGCACGGCACCGGACGGCGCTCCCGCTCGCCAGTCTCCGCCTTTAATATATTAATGTGTGAGGAGAACATAAACCGCTTTAAAGACAAAAACAAACAACCCAAAAGGAAAACAGTCTGGAGGTGGCCGGGCCTCCCCCGGGAGGGTCCCGGCGCCTAACGACTCTTCTTTCCCAGGGCGGTCCGGGCGTGTTTGAGCTGTTTGGCCGCCTGCATTTTGGAGAGGGGACAGTATTTGATGGTGTGGGCATTGTCGCCGCTGGCACCGCAGAGGGGGCAGGTGTAGCGTCGCAGCACCGGGCAAAGAACGCGGCCGTCGGGTCCCTTGAGGATGTGGGTGGTGTAGAGAGCCACGGCTTCCTTGTTGTTCCGGCAGAAGACGCAGACCTGCAGCTCGGGTTTAAGCAAGCGGGAGGCGGCCCGCGGGTGGGTCGGCAGCCGCCCTGCCACCACCACCCCGCCCCAGGCGTGGGGCGAGCCCTCCCGGCCAGAGTGCTCCCCGGAGCAATCCAACACCACGGCGGTGGGGCCGCCGCGACCGGGAAAAGGGCTGAAGTCGGCGAAGCGCTCCTCCAACAGGCTCTCGCTGTGGTGATGATGATGGTGATGCCCGCAGAGGGCCAGGTCGTGCAAGTCCAGCGCGCTCTCGAAGTACGGCCCCGCCGCCTCTTCCTCCTCCTCGTCTTCCTCCTCCTCCTCCGCGGCCGGCGGCACGGCAGCCGCCACCACCACCGAGGGTTGCTCGGCGCTGAAGCCCTTGCCGGGGCGCACGGCCTTGGTGATGAGCGTGGCCAGCCCCAGGTAATCGTTCCAGGAGTTGAAAACGTTCCCACAAGCGCTGTGACTCCGGCCGCCGTAGCGAGCGCCCGGCAGGCACTCCACGGGCGGAAGGTGCCGGTGCTGCTCCAGCTTACCGCCGGGGAAAGCCTCCATGGAGCCGTACAGCTGCCCGGGATCGCCCGCCCCGCCGAGCGGGGCAGCGCTGCCAGAGCCCGCACCGCCCGCTCCCGCCGCCTCTGCCACCGCGCGCCCGCGCGGCGCGCCTCAAATAAGGGGCGGTGGCAGCGAGCGGCCGGGAGGGGGCAGCCCCGCGCTCCCATTGGCCGCTGGCCAGAGCCCGCTGGCGCTCATTGGCTGGTGGGCCGAGGGGCGGGGCGGTGGCATGGGGTGGGGCGCGAGCCCTGGCGGGGCAGGTGTGGCTGCACGTGCGGGCGGGGCGAGGCGAGGCGGGGCGGAGCACCCACACCCATCGGGAGCCCCGGGACACCCTTTGGAGGCCTTCGCACCTGCCTGGACATCCTGCACCTATTGGAGCCTCTGCACCCATCGAGAGTTCCCGCACCTGTCGGAACCCCCCGCACCCATCGGGAGCCCCGGCAGCGGCGGGGTCTGACTGGGGAGAGGTAGCAGAGCGCGGAGCGGTGTTACGGACCGGTCGGTGGGAGCCGCGGGAAGGAGTGCTGCCTCTCAGAGCGCGCACGGGCGGGGACGGGTCTGCTTTGGCTCAGAGTCCTTCTGGTTGGAAAAGATCTTTAAGATCATCGGCTGCAGCCTTTAACCCTGCTCTGTGAAGTCCGCTTCTCCACCGCTCCCTCAGCACCTCGTCTACACCGCTTTTCGAGCCCTTTTAGCCATGGCGACTCCACCCCTGCCCTGGGCAGCCTGTTTCAGTGTCTCACAACTCTTTTTTTGGGGGAAGAGCTTTTTCCTAACATCCAGCAGAAACTTTCCCTGCACCAACTTGAGGCCATTTCCTTTCATCCTATCACTTGCTACTTGGGAGAAGAGACTGAGCCCTACCTCACTGCAACCTCCTTTCAGGGAGTTGTAGCAAGCGATGAGGCCTCCCCTCAGCCTTCAAGCCACACCACACCGGTTCCCACAGCTGCTCCTCCTGAGGCCTATTCTCCAGACCCTTCACCAGCTTTGCTGCCCTTCTCTGGGCATATTTACAAATATGTGCCAGGTGAGTGCCAGGAGGCTGGAGCCAGCTTCTCAGTGATGCCCAGTGATGTAGGAGGTTCCATGTGAACCAGAGGAAGAATTTTTTCACTATAAGGGTGACAGAACACTGGAACAGGCCATCCAGAGGGACTGTGGAGTCTCCCTCCCTGGAGATACTCAAGAACTATCTGGATGCGTTCCAGTGTGATCTGCTTTAGGTGAGGAAAGGGGGAAATGATCTGGAGGTCCTAGTTGATGGGAGGTTGACCATGAGCCAGTAATGTGCTCTGGTGGCCAGGAGGGGCAATGCCATTCTGGGGTGGATTAGAAGGGCTGTGGTTAGTAGGTCGAGAGAGGTTCTCTTGCCCCTCTACTCTGCCCTGGTGAGGCCATATCTGGAGTAGTGTGTTCAGTTCTGGGCCCCCCAGTTAAAGAGCAACATAGAACTGCTTGAGGGAGTCAAGCACAAAGCCACAAAGATGATGAAGGGAATGGAACATCTCTGCTACAAGGAGAGCCTGAGGGAGCTGGCACTGTGCTGTTTGGAGAAGAGGAGACTGAGAGATGACCTCATCAATGTGTATAAAGATGTAAAGGGTGAGTGCCAAGAGTATGGAGCCAGACTCTGCTGGGTGATGCCCAGGCCCAGGGGCAACAGGTGGAAGCTGAGGCGCAGGAAGTTCCACTTAAACATGAGGAGGATTTTTTTCCCTGTGAGGTTGACAGAACACTGGAACAGGCTGCCCAAGGGGGTTGTGGAGTCTCTCTCTCTCTGGGGATATTTGAGACCCAACTGGACGTGTTCCAGTGTGATCTGCTCTAGGTGATCCTGCTGTGGCAGGGGGGCTGGACTGGATGAGCTTTTGAGGTCCCTTCCAGCCCTTGACATTCTATGGTTCTATGGCCTGCTTCAACTGATCAGTGCCCTTCTTGCAATATGCTGCCAAAACTGAACTCAATATTTGAGGTGCAGCCTCAGTGCTGCTGAGAAGAGAAGGATGATCATGATTCTTCTCCAGTTTCGGCAGGGCGATGGAAGGATAAAACACATCTACCTGTTCTAACTTGATCCATGTTGTGTACGTGGAAATGTTAGATTGTGGTTAGACTTAATGATATTAAGGTCTTTTCCAACCAGGCAATTCCATGATTCTATGTTTGATAATTACACAATCCCAAATGAAAAGAATCAGAAATGAGCTGGGAAGCTCACGGAAGGCAACCGATGCCTTCCTGTAGGTGCTAGCAAGTTGCATGGGGCGGGAGTGGTTTGTTCTTTGGACTGCTCTTAATATGTGGCTTTGATTGTTACTATCTAAAGCTAATGAAAGTTTTGGATTGGGTCTTAAGAGTTGTGGGTGCTCACTGGGGTGCTGCTCCTGTGTATGGAACTTGTCTGGTGGATGGAACCTGCAACAAGGGAGGTAGGGAGGTGGTTGACCTACATTGTGGCTGTGAGCATGTTGTATGTGGTACCACGTGAGAGACCCCAGACAGCAGGAAGGACGTAGGTGTCCTGCAGCACTCACTTGCTTAGCCTGACGAGTCCAGGTTTCAGTGTCCCAGCTGTCACTCCTCTGCCCTGTGCCTGCTGTGCTGCTGCATGTGGGGCTGTGGTGGGGAGATGCCCCTGACAGTTCCCATCTGGTCAGACCCCCCCCAGAAAGCAGATCCTTCTCCAGGAATCAGCATGTGCACATTTTTCCTTTTGGGCAAGAGGAGTTAAAAATGCAGCTGCAATTAAAAGTCCTGCTAATTACCAGCCCCTGGTAAGAGCTGCTGGGGCTGAACACGGCAGGCGGAGTTTGTCAGCAGTAAATCCGTCTCCTTGATTTGTGGGTCTGACAGGCGCTGCCCCCCAGCAGGTAAAGCAGCTTTACAATGTGGTCTGTCTGTGGCTGAAATCGGCAGGTTTCATAAGCTCAGATACCAGAAATACTTCCCTTGGGGCTGGCTCTCTTGACTGCAAGGCCTCGATATGTTTCTCCAGCCATGTGAAGTGACTGGGAAGTGAGTCTGCCAAGCAGTGTGGATGGCTCCAGATAACAGAGCCAGCTGGAAGGAGCATTTCAGAGTGCGAATGGTCTGGTTGGAGAACAGAGCTCCTTTCTGCCCTGAGGACATCTGCAGAACTCCTGTTCAGAGTTGTGCTCTTGCTGGGACGCGGTTCTGCCCTAGGTGACCACAGGGACATTTGGCAGCTATGTGGTGTGGGGCTCAGCCAAGACCCCTTCTCCACGGCTCAATTTCACAGAGTCACAGAAACATCCAGGTTGGCAAAGCCCCTCAGCATCACCAAGTCCAACCTAAAACCCTGCTCTACAACATTCACCTTAAACCATATCCCTCAGCATCCTAATGACCCTTGAACACATCCAGGATTGATGACTCCACCACCTCCCTGGGCAGCTCATTCCAGTCCCTGACCACTGTCTCCATGAAAAAACTTTTTCCTAATGTCCAATCTAAACCTCCCCAGCCTCAGCTTGAGGCCATTTCCTCTTCTTCTGTCTCTGATTACCTGTGAGAAGAGCCCAGCAGCAGCCTCTTTGCTGACAGGCCTGTTCTGTCTTCAGCAGAGTGTGCCAGAGGCTGCTGGCACTGAGGCACAGGGACACTGCCTCTCAGAGTACAAGCAGATGTCCTGATACTCATGAGGGGTGAGCTCTGGCGGCTGTGCTGGAGCCAGCAGGGAGTGACAGAAGTAACGGATGAGTGCAAAGGCACAGGGTGATCAGTCAGAGTCACTGAGCACCACATCCTGGGGCAATAGTTGTCACTCGTCTTCTATCTCTAGACATTTTAAGAAGAAATCTTGGAGAGTGAATCATTTCAGATCACTTTGTGCTGCAGCAGCGTAAGCAGCAGAGGCAGAAGAAAACGGTCCTGTTCCCCTCTCTGCTGATGCAGGGAGGGACAAAGAACATGGAACAGCATAAAAAGTACCTGTGCTAGAAACATCTCCTGAAGGAGTTACCCCTCGCCGGCAGGGCAGCAACAGCACCCTCTGACTGGCAGCTGTGGCAGAGCTCCTGTGCTTCAGCAGTCCCAGTGTGCAAGCTAGGCTGCAAAAATCAGTCTGCTGCTTCCACAGTCCAGACTTCTGCAAGTGGCCACTCACATTCCAGGTGTTGAGCCAACCTGCAGAGGCTGCTGCTGGTTTCTTCTCACAGATAATTGGAGAAAGAAAGGGGAATGGCCTCAAGCTGAGGCTG
>WAAF01020261.1:11203-22148 GCA_013400475.1 Tricholaema leucomelas
TAGTCTGGGTGATTTCCAAAGTGTGGGGGGGTGGGGGGGTGAGCAGGGAACACACAAACCATCACACCCATGCAATGCCAAGCTCTGCAGTTAGCAAAGGTAAGGAAACCTCCCAGGTATCCACAGTTAAACCAGTTTCAGCTTGCAGAAACACAGAATCACAGAAACATTCAGGTCCTAAAAGACCCTCAGGATCACCAAGTTTAAGCAATATCCCTACTCTACAAGGTGCACCCTAAACCCTATCCCCAAGCACCACATCCAAATGACTTTTAAGCACATCCAGGGCTGGTGACTCAACCATGCCCCTGGGCAGCTCATTCCAATGCCTGAACACTCTTTCCATGATTTTTTTTTCCCTGATGTCCAGTCTAAACCTACCAAGTCACAGCTTGAGGCCATTCTCTTGTTCTAGCACTAATTACCTGTGAGAAGGGACCAGCACCAACCTCTCCACAAGGTCCTTTCAGATAGCTGTAAATGGCAATGAGGTCTCCCCTCAGCCTCCTCTTTTTCACACTAACCATCCCCAGCTCCTTCAGTTGCTCCTCATCAGATTTATTCTCCAGGCCCTTCCCCAGCTCCGT
This sequence comes from Tricholaema leucomelas, assembly GCA_013400475.1. NCBI lineage: Eukaryota > Metazoa > Chordata > Aves > Piciformes > Lybiidae > Tricholaema lacrymosa > Tricholaema leucomelas. Next base: position 11,791 of record WAAF01020261.1, read on the forward strand.
TGCCCTTCTCTGCACTCACCCCAGCATCTCCACACCCCTCTTGTAATGAGGTGCCCCGAACTAAACACAACACTCGAGGTGTGGCCTCATCAGAGCTGAGTCCAAGGGGACAATCACCTCCCTACTGCTGCTGGAGATCAAAGCTGTGGATCTCCTCACGTGGACTATAGATGACCACATTCCATTTCCTTTACCTTCTCTGCAGCTACAGCTAACTATTGTTTTCCTGATGTCCAGTCTAAACCCACCCAGTTGCAGTTTGAGGCCATTCCCTCTTGTTCTATCACTAATTACCTGTGAGAAGAGACCAGCACCAACCTCTCCACAAGGTCCTTTCAGGTAGCTGTAAACAGCAATGAGGTCTCCCCTCAGCCCTTTTCACACTAAACAGCCTCAGCTCCCTCAGTCATTGTCCTGCTGTTCCACTCTAGTGTCTAGGCAAGTTACTTAGGAGGAGGACAGGAGCTGGGTGTTGAGAAGTGCAAGCAGGTAGCGTAGAAACTGATTGAATCTCATGCAAGTGTAAATGTCCATTTATGATTTTCCTTCAAGGACCTTTGCCATTACAGAGCAGAGTGCCATAAATGCTAGGTGCATCTTCTATNAGCTGTAAATGGCAATGAGGTCTCCCCTCAGCCTCCTCTTTTTCAAACTAACCATCCCCAGCTCCTTTAGTTGCTCCTCATCAGATTTATTCTCCAGGCCCTTCCCCAGCTCCGTTGCCCTTCTCTGCACTCACCCCAGCACCTCCACATCCCTCTTGTAATGAGGTGCCCCGAACTAAACACAACACTCGAGGTGTGGCCTCATCAGAGCTGAGTCCAAGGGGACAATCACCTCCCTACTGCTGCTGGAGATCAAAGCTGTGGATCTCCTCACGTGGACTATAGATGACCACATTCCATTTCCTTTACCTTCTCTGCAGCTACAGCTAACTATTGTTTTCCTGATGTCCAGTCTAAACCCACCCAGTTGCAGTTTGAGGCCATTCCCTCTTGTTCTATCACTAATTACCTGTGAGAAGAGACCAGCACCAACCTCTCCACAAGGTCCTTTCAGGTAGCTGTAAACAGCAATGAGGTCTCCCCTCAGCCCTTTTCACACTAAACAGCCTCAGCTCCCTCAGTCATTGTCCTGCTGTTCCACTCTAGTGTCTAGGCAAGTTACTTAGGAGGAGGACAGGAGCTGGGTGTTGAGAAGTGCAAGCAGGTAGCATAGAAACTGATTGAATCTCATGCAAGTGTAAATGTCCATTTATGATTTTCCTTCAAGGACCTTTGCCATTACAGAGCAGAGTGCCATAAATGCTAGGTGCATCTTCTATACACAAGGGTGGGTGAGGTTGTTCCTCTGCCATATCTTTTCAGAAACTCTACTCCTAGAAGTATTATCCCTCCGTAACAGCAATAAAAGGAGAAAAGAATTCTTGCTGCTCCTTCCGGACTCAAGATCAGAGAAGACATTGGTAGGAATGTGGCAGCAGAGTTTTTAAGGGCAGCTGCTCAGCTCCTCCCTGCCTTTATTATTCTTTCTCTCTCTCTCTCTTTTTATTTTGTTGTTGTTAAAAATCGCATTGTTTGATAGCAAAAGGCCAACTAGCAGGAGAAAGGCTTCAGCTTCTGTTTGCTGCCCCCTTTCTATTTAAGGGAAGTCCTTGAAATGAGTTGCAATCAATGTTTCCTTCATTAAAGAACAAGTTTTCTCCAACCCACATGCTTTCACCACACTTGCTAGAATCCACATTCTCTTTCTTCTTTCTCTCTCTTCTTTCTCTTCTTTCTCTCTTCTTTTTCTTTGTTTTTACCATCTCTTTCTCTTTCTCTTTCTCTTTCTCTTTCTCTTTCTCTTTCTCTTTCTTTCTCTTTCTCTTTCCCTCTTTTTTCTCCCTCTTCCTCTCTCTCTCCCTTTCTTTCTTTCTTTCTTTCTCTCTTTCTCTCTCTCTCTCTCTTTCTCCTTCTTCTATTTCTCCTCTTTCTCTTCCTTTCTCTCTTTTTTCTCTCTCTTCTCTCTTTCTCTCTCTCTTTCTCTTTCTCTCTTTCTTTCTTTCCTTCCTTCCTTCCTTCTTTCCTTCTTTCCTTCCTTCTCTCCTCTCCTTCTCTCCTTTTCTCCTTCTCTCTTTCTCTTTTCCTTTCTCTCTTTCTCTTTCTCTCTCTCTTTCTCTTTCTCTCTTTCTTTCTCTCTTTCTCTCTTTCTCTCTCTCTCTCTCTTTCTCCTTCTTCTATTTCTCCTCTTTCTCTTCCATTCTCTCTTTTTTCTCTCTCTTCTCTCTTTCTCTCTCTCTTTCTTCCTCTCTCTCTCCCTTTCTCTCCTTCTTTCTCTTTTTTCTCTTTCTCTCTCTCTCTCTTTCTCTCTTTCTTCCTCTCTCTCCCTCTTTCTCTCTCTCTTTCTCTCCCTTCCTTCCTTCCTTCCTTCCTTCCTTCCTTCCTTCCTTCCTTCCTTCCTTCCTTCCTTCCTTCCTTCCTTCCTTCCTTCCTTCTCTCTCTTTCTCTCTTTCTTTCTCTCTCTCTTTCTTTCTCCTCTCTCCCTTTCTCTCTTTCTCTCTTTCATTCTCTCTTTCTTTCTCTCTTTCTCTCTCTTTCTCTTTCTCCTTCTCCTTCTCCTTCTCCTTCTCCTTATCCTTCTTTTTCTCTTTCTCTTCCTCTCTTTCTTTCTCTCTTTTTTTCTCTTTCTCTTTCTTTATCTCTCTTTTTTATCTTTTTCTGTTTCTCTATTTTTTCTCTTTCTCTCTCTTTCTCTCTCTCATTCTCTCTGTCTTTCTATATATTCCTTTTTCTCTTTCTCTCTCTATATTCCTTTATCTCTCTTTCTCTTTCTCTTTCTCTTTCTCTTTCTCTCTTTCATAGATCAGCAATGGGGCCATACTCATCATTAGTGTAGTCAGGAGGATCTCCCTCTGCTCTGACTGGGGAGGTGTGCTCACTTCCAGCAGACTGGGATTTTGCTAGGTCATGGATGCTTTGTATTTAGGATTGTCACTGGTCCTGACAAGAGCAGCTTATAAACTTCCTCAGATTTGTGAGTCTTGATTTAGCTCTTTGCCCCTTGGCTGTAAAAGAAAGAAGTTAAAAACGAAGGCAGTGAGCACAGGACTTTCACCTACAAGCTGGCTTTATTTCCCTCCACCCAGGTTCTGTTGCTCCTCTGCCTGCTGCAGCTGGCTGCCACCTCTGTGGAAGCTGCCACGTCACAGCTCGCTGGAGTCAGGGAGAACGTGGTGGGTTTGCTCTGGAGGGTGGAGGGTGCATGAAAATATTTTCTGTGGTTTCAGTTTGCATGTCTATATGTGAAATGCAATAGGTATGAATCCGGGAGGGTCTACAGAAATGCAAAGGCAGATTTCAAAGAAGCCTGTGCAAAAACCCCAAAAACCTTTTCAGGGGAAGAAATATTCCCAACAAGTGTTCAAAACCTGGGATTTTTTTTTTCTATTAAACTCCACAGGAGTTTTCCGTGGGGCTAGTTTCAGCCTCCCCTCTTCCAGGCGCTAAATCCTTACATTTTAATGAACTGAAAGAGCTTTCTTCTGTGCTCTCTTATGTTGTATGTCTGGGTTCCCCAATTCAAGAGAGATGTTGACGTGGTGGAACGTGTCCAGAGAAGGGCAACAAGGCTGGTGAGGGGCCTGGAACACAAACCCTATGAGGAGAGGCTGAGGGAGCTGGGGGTGTGCAGCCTGGAGAAGAGGAGGCTCAGGGCAGACCTCATTGCTGTCTGCAACTACCTGAAGGGAGGCTGTAGCCAGGTGGGGTTGGTCTCTTCTGCCAGGCAACCAGCAACAGGACAAGGGGACACAGCTTCAAATTGTGCTGGGGGAGATATAGGCTGGATGTTAGGAAGTTGTTGGCAGAGAGAGTGATTGGCATTGGAATGAGATGCTCAGGGAGGTGGTGGAGTCACTGTCCCTGGAGGTGTTCAAGCAAAGCCTGGATGAGGCACTTAATGCCATGGTCTGGTTGACTGGACAGGGCTGGGTGCTAGGTTGGACTGGGTGATCTTGGCAACCTGCTTGATTCTATTCTATTCTATTCTATTCTATTCTATTCTATTCTATTCTATTCTATTCTATTCTATTCTATTCTATTCTATTCTATTCTATTCCCTGACAGTGGCGCTTCACTGACACCCTTCTGTGCTTGCCTTACTTTTCTGGGACAGTGTGAAGGCCCCAGTCTTGGAGGGGTATCTGAGTGCAACAGCTGCCTTTCACCTAATTTAGGCTTTAAACCTTCAAGTAATCTGGCAAATGTATCCTTCATGATGGTGTCCTTCCTGATGGGTTTGCTTCCAGATGCGCGGTGCCCTGGTGCAGCTGTTCTGCAGCTCCATCATCCCTCTCACTCACAGCCAGCTCATCCTGGAGATCATCAAGCCAATGATGCTGGTGCAATGGACGCAGAAGAAGCCTCGTCCTGACCGATAGCTTGCCTGGGTTCCTTTGGCTTGAGGAGGCTAGTAGAGCTGCTCTGTCCAACTAGATTGTGATGGTGCCCCTGGAATCAAAGCAATAGCCCTGCCTGAAAGGCTTAAGGAATGTGCCACCCTTCTCTGAATGACCTGCATTAGCTCAGTACTGTGGCACTTCTATTACTCACTCATGGAGAAAGATTGCAGTGACAATTGGTGTCCCTCAGGGGTCTGCACTGGGACCTGTGCTGGTTTATATTTTTATCACTGATACAGACAGTGGGATCAAGGCACCGTCAGCAAGTGTGCAGATGACACCAAGCTGAGTGATCCACAACCTCCCTGGGAAGCTTGTGCCAGTGTTTCACCCCCCTCACTGTAAAGAACTTCTTCCTAACGTCTAGTTTAAATCTCCCCTCATCCTATCATTACAACTCTATCTTCTTGTGCCAGTCTTTTTCTTGTCTTGTTCAGTCATGCCACTTCTTTCTTGGTCTCCTGATCACTAGTTGCTTTCCCTCCCTCTGCTGGGGTGGCAGCCAGTCCACTCCACCTGTCTCCAAGAAACAGCCTTTGGTTCTTCTTCACGTAGCTCAGATTGGTCAGCAGAAGCAGCCCCAGGGGAAGTTGAGTTTCATTTTGTTTTTTCTGGTGAGACCTGAGGGGAATCTTCTGCTCCCTGGGGTCTGGCCATGCACACACAGGTCTCAGGTAAGGGCTGTGAGGAGTTGGAACTCAGTATGTATGGACTTTTGGAGGGTGCCAGCTCAAAAATCACCACATGGATACTTTTATCAGACATAGAGTCATAGAATCAGTCAGGGTTGGAAGGGACCACAAGGATCATCTAGTTCCAACCTCCCTGCCATGGGCAGGGACACCCTACCCTAGAGCAGGCTGCCCACAGCCTCATCCAGCCTGGCCTTAAACACCTCCAGGGTTGAGGCCTCAACCACCTCCCTGGGCAACCCATGCCAGGCTCTCACCACTCTCATGTTGAACAAATTCCTCCTCATGTCCACTCTGAACCTCCCCACCTCCAGCTTTGCTCCATTCCCCCCGGTCCTGTCACTCCCTCATAGCCTAAAAAGTCCCTCCCCAGCTTTTGTGTAGGCCCCCTTCAGATCCTGGAAGGCCACAAGAAGGTCATCTGGGAGCCTCCTCTTCTCCAGCCTGCACAGCCCCAACTCTTTCAGTCTGTCCTCACAGCAGAGCTGCTGCAGCCCTCTGAGCATCCTCGTGGCCCTTCTCTGGACATGCTCCAGCATCTCCACATCCCTCTTGTAATGGGGGCTCCAGAACTGGATGTAGCACTCCAGGTGGGGTCTCACCAGAGTGGAATAGAGGAGGAGTCACCTCCCTCGCCCTGCTGGCCACACTTCTCTTGATGCAGCCCAGCATCTGGTTGGCTTTCTGGGCTGCAAGTGCACACTGCTGGCTCATGTTGATCTTCTTGTCCACCAGCACCCCTAAGTCCCTCTCTTCTCCAAGCGTCCTTGATGAAGCCATGCTGGCTGTCTCAAATCGCCTTCCTGTCTTCCATGCGCTCCAGTGTAGCTTCCAGGAGGAACTTCTTGGTGTATTATTCATTGACTTCCCTGCTGAGTAAGACATTGACTGGGGTGTGACACTGTCTCTCCCCTATCCTCCAAAAAATTCAAAGTCAGCTTTTCATTAGTTGTTGAGGCAAGCTCATAGGCCAGGGTGAGAGGTGGATGGTTCACCATCCTTGAGTAGTCGTTTGAAGTAGGTAGCAAGAATTCACCTCTGGGGCGAAAGCTGTCTTTGCAGTGGCCATACAAGACGGTGGCTAAACTCCCAGTTCAGATGAGTTGTTCAGCTTTTAAATAGCTAAAGATAGGAGAGAAAAAAACCCTTGATATCTTTGAGTTGGAAGCTGGCAGACCTTGCCAGTGGTAAGGTGCTGCTTTGTAACACAAGGATGGCAGATTCTGGAGCGGGAGGAGGGGTGAGGGTGAGCTGGGTTGAAAAAGCTTCAACCAACTAGAAGAGCATTTTCCATATGTCAGAGCAGAGGCTGCCAGCTTTGGTCATGCTGAATGATACCTTTCCCCATGACTAGTCCCATTATTTGATCAACTCTGCTCACAGAAAGCTAGACCAGAGCATGGTGCTTCAGCCCCAGGACAGGAGCCACCCACCGCTGAGCTACCGCTGGGACAGACCTGTCTCCTTGCTGCTCTGGGAAGGGAGCAAACCGTGACGGGTCTGTAGCTGGCACAGCACTTGCTTCCTTCTGCCAGATGCCTTGGGAAAGGAAATGAAGGATCCATCAAGTCCTCCCTTCTTCCCGCTCGTGCTAGAGAAAGGGCATAGTCTTCAGAGGCTATTATTGTTGCTCTGTGTGTGAGAAGCAAGACACAGGACACGCTATGCCCCCTTACTTCTTGCATTGGCATGCTGGCCATGATCTGGCCCGAAGTGAGGTGCTACTCTGCATGAAAAAGGGGCAGAGCCTGGCTCTCAGTGGCCAGAAGGCTTTAACATGGCCCAGAGCATGAGGTCAGTACAAGCCTCTTGAAGAAAGGTGTAGCAACAATGCATCCAGTACATTTACTGGTGAGCACAAAAGCCGTTTACAAGAAAGGGGGTGGGGAAGGCGGGGGGGGGAAGAAGGGAAAGAAAAGAGCATGGGCTTATTCTCAGGGCAGCAAGGGTGTATGTGCCATCCAGCACCCACTGAAAGGCAAAGAACTGGCTTGTCACAACGCACCAGGCACTGGAGGTTTCGGATCCGCTATGATATTATGGCTGAAGGCTCACAACCTTGGCCTCGCCTATCAGTGTAACTGGCGTGGCTGGGGTGCTTTGGGCTGAATTTCAGCTGCCCCCCAGCAAGCCTGCTGAATGAGCCTGCAGGACCTGTGGGTGAGCAAAGCCCCCATATTCCTCACTGACCTGCCCCTCTGGCTTGCTTGTCGTGGGATTTACAATCACTAGCACTGTCCTTGTCACTCTAAGGTAAGAAGTGAAAACCCTTTCTTTCCCCCACTAATTGTTCTACTGGTTTTACAGTTACCAAGCTGTAAAGCACCTCATCGCTCTTGTTAATTCTTTCTTCCTTTTGAGCTGCCAGTTAGTAATCAATTATTACCCTTGTCATTCATGCTGCAGCACAGCAGCTGGTCACAAGAAGCCTCTGTTTCATTGGGCTGGAGCCAATCAAGTCTCTCCAGCTGTCCCTTGCTGCTCTGAATCATAATGTACAGTACTTGTTGCTTTACAAGTTCCTTTAGCAGACTGCTTTAAAAATAAAAATGGGGGGGGGGAAGACAAAAAGGAAAGCAAAAAAGAAAAGGTTTTGCTTCCAGTTCTACCCTTACAGCACATCTGGCTGCTGGAGGTTAAAGAACTCCCTAATGCTGCATTTTTATGAGGAGTGGGGGGAAATACTCTGTGTTTAGCACGACAGCTATTTTTGTCATATTCTGTGTTTTATGAGATGGCTGTGTTGATATAAAGACTGCTGACAGATCAAAGATCTCCCTGGTAAAATGACACCAAAGGCAGAGACATTAACATCCATCAAGGTCCTGTTAGGATTTGCAGAACAGGGGTTCTGGGCCTCCCAAGTGAAACCTAGCAGGAAGGTCTGCGAGCCTGCATAGCAAATGAAAAGAAAACAAGAGAGGGCACACAGAATATTGGAGGAGGTAGTGACCCACAAAATGGTAGCAATTTGAGCTGCAAGGCACCCTGATTGAATTGCAGCAGAGGCAAATGCTGTTGGGGCTTGCTGTTCTTGTTGCGGAGGGGTTCGTCCTTCAGCATCTCGCTCTGAGCTATCATCTCGCCTTTCAGATGACTTTGATTCAGAGCTGGGAAACAACAGGACCGGCAGCTTTCCTGCCTGCCTTTGTTCCCAGCTCCCACTGCTTGCCTACAGGAGAAGAAATCATGAAAAAAATCCCCAGCCAAGATGCAAAGTACCAGGGGAAAGTGGCTGGCTCAGGGGAATAGATTTTATCACCCTGTAGCTGGGTATTTTCGTTGGCTTCGGTGGAGCAAGTCGCAGGAATAAAAGTTTGGGAAACATCTTTTCCAGTTGCTTTGCCTTTCTGATATGCCCCAAGGAATTGATTCCATGGGAGCACTAAGCAACAAATTCAAACAAGGTCTAACCCCCCACTAATTGCATCCTGTTACAAGAATTTGTCCCCCCCTGGTATTTAGGAATTCAGTGTTAACTCTATGATGGCCACCAGTGACATTATCTAAGGGTCTAGGTTTTATTGCTGCTACAGCTGATGCCAATAAACTCATCTCTGACAAACTGAGCACAATAAAACCCACCAGTTTTACAAGAGCCCTGCACACATCATGCAGTGTGTGTTTGCTGTGGGGTTGGTAATAACTTCCCCCCCAAAGGGCATAATAGTTAGCTGTAGCTGCAGAGAAGGTAAAAGAAATGGAATGTGGTTATCTATATTCCACGTGAGGAGATCCAGTAGGGAGGTGATGCTCTGTGCTCAAGCAGGGCACCAATTACAAACAAGGAAGACATCAGCAGAGCGCACCTGGGTGCTGCCCCTTTACCAGAAATTAATTCCACCCCCTAAGTGCACTCTGGCACAATGTGCTGCCCTTCAGAAGGGGCTGTCTGTACAGCACTGTGCCAGGCCACAGGGAGACAATCAAGTGATAGGACAGTGGGTGATGGCTTCAAAATGGAGAAAAAGTAGATTTAGATTGGATGTTAGGAACAAGTTCATTACCGTGCGGGTGGTGGAACACCAGAACAGGTTGCCCAGGGAGATGGTGGAAGCCCCATCCCTGGAGATATTTAAGATGAGGCTTGACAGGGTTCTGGGCAAGTTCAGCTAGTTGAGGATGCCTCTGCTGACTGCAGAGAGGGACGGACTGGATGATGTTTGAAGGTCCCCTCCAGTCCAGACCATTCTATCATTCAATGATTCTATGAAAAAAGCCTGCAGGGCTGTTAATGTATCCAGACCACTCTACCTGTCATAATGCTTAGCCTTGGCTAACACAAATTTAGACTGGTTTGGGTTGGAAGTGACCTCAAAAGGTCATCTATACCAACCCACCTGCAGTCAGTAGGGACAGCCTCCACCACATCAGATTGCTCAGAGCCTTGTCCAGCCTCACCTTGAACATCTGTAGGGATGGCACCTCAACTCCTCCCCGGGCAACCTGTTCCAGTGTTCCACCACCCTCATGCTAAAGAACTTATTTCTAGCATCCAATCTAAATCTACTCTTCTTTAATTTCAGGTCATTGCCCCTCATCCTATCTCTGCAGGGCTTTGTACACAGTCCCTTTGCAACCTTCTTGTGGGGCCTCTTCAGGTACTGGTACTTTCATATCAAAGATGTTCAGTCCCCTGAGCTGAGTTGATAAAACTTGTCCCAGGTTAGGGTGAATCTCTCCCCCGGTAGAATAATCTCACCATAGCACAGATTTTTGTTGAAAGTCAGGGAAAGATGAAATTATATTTCTTATAGTGTAAGGATAACAGTATGTGATGGTTTGGATGTTCCCCACCCCCCCACACTTTGGAAATCACCCAGACTAGACTCAGCCAGCTCTGGAAGTTGAATGAAGCTTATATTTACAGCTTAGCTCAATATACAGGCAGATATTTACAGTAGATACAGTTATAGACAGAAATAGACAAGGTAAAAGGTAATACAGAAACACAACAGCCCTCCCAGAAACCTGAGTCCCCAGGAGGGGCTCTCAACCACCCCCTCACCTTCCCCCTACCCCTCTCAACCTTACCCCAGTCCCAAGGAAGAATGGAGGTTCAGCCAGGGGGTTAGGAAGCAAAGTGGATTAGTCAGCGAAATGGAAGATGAGGTTAGAGAGAGAGATGCAGCTCGGAGCTCCCCAGCAGGAGAAGTGAGTGCCTTATCTATGTTTTGATTCTTCTTGTATCCTTCAACAAGCCTATGAGGGAAGTAGACATCACA
>WAAF01020262.1:5487-19002 GCA_013400475.1 Tricholaema leucomelas
CCCAGCTTGGTGTCAGCAGCAAACTTGCTGACAGTGTCCTCCATGCCCTCAGACAGGTCATTAATGAATACACTGAATAATACTGGTCCCAGTACTGACTCCTGAGGGACTCCACTAGTCACAGGCCTCCAACCAGACTCCATCCCATTGACCACAACTCCCTGACTTCTTTCCTTCAGTTAGTTCCCATCCTCCTCACTGCCTGATTACCCAGACCACACTGCCTCAGGTTAGCTATGAGAATGCTGTGGCAGACAGTGCCAGATGCGTTACTGAAAACAAGATAAACTACATCCGGTGCTCTACCATCATCTATCCAGCTGGTTATGTCCTCCTAGAATGTTGTCAGGTTGGTCAAACATGGCTTCCCCTTGGTAAAACCATGCTGACTGCTCCCAGTCACATTCTTGTCCTTGATCTGGCTAAGCACAGTGTTGAGGATAAGCTGCTGTGAGGCTGACCTGCAAGATAGTTGAAGAAGCCCTTTCTGTTGTCTTTGGCCTGCCTTGCAAGATTGAATTCCAAGGAAGCCAGGAAGCCTTAGCCTTCCTATATCCTCTGGCAACTGTGTTGTACTCCTCCCAGGTGGCCAGTCGCTCCTTCCACAATCTGTGGACTTCTTCCACTTCATTTTGTTCAGCAGCTCTCTACTTAAGCATGCTGGTCTCCTGACTCCCCTTTTTGATTTTCTACTCACTAGAATGCTCTGATCCTGAGCTTGGAAGAAGTACTCCTTGAATATTAACCATCTATCATGGGCCCATTTGTGTTGTAGTACTTTGTCCCATATTATTTCCCCTAGTAATTGCTTGAAGAGGCCAAAGTTGGCTCTCTTGAAATCCACGATTGTAGTCCTGCTTGATATCCTGTTCCTACCAGACAAGATCTTGAACTCCACCATCTCATGATCACTAAGGCCAAGGCTGCCCTCAACCTTCACTGCTTCAAGCAGAACCTGCTTGCTGATGAGTATCTGATGCAGCAGCACTCCTCTCCTTGTTGGCTCCTCCACCATTTGCATCAAGAAGTTATCATCCATGCACTGAAGGAACCTCCTGGGCTGTGGCTGACTAGCTGAGTGAGCCTTCCAGCAAATGGCTGGGTAATTAAAATCCCCCATGAGAACCAGGGCCTGTGATTGAGAGGCAGCTGCCAGCTGTCTGTAAGCCTCATGAATTTCCTCATCCTGACCAGATGGCCTGTAATAAACACCCACAACTGTATCAGCCTTGCTAACCTGCCCCTTGATTCATACCCACAAACTCTCTATTTGTTCCTCATCCTCATCTGGGAAGAACTCAATACATTCTAGTTGCTTCTTCACATAGAGAGCAACTCCACCACCTTGCTGGGTTGACCTGTCTTCCTAAAGAGGACATAGCCATCCATGATTATGTTCCAGTAATGTGAGCCATCCCACCAGGTCTCTGTAGGTATGATTTATGTGGTATTAAATATCCTTGCAGTTGCCACTGGAATGGGTTGCCCAGGGAGGTGGTGGAGTCACCATCCCTGGGGGTGTTCAGGAAAGGACTGGATGAGGCACTTGGTGCCATGGTCTAGTTGACTGGATAGGGCTGTGTGATAGGTTGGAACCTGATTGATTCTATTCTGTTCTATGTATTCCTTTGTTGCTCTTGTCCATGACAATATCAGGATAGGGATGAGTAACAGAGTTGGGTTCTTTTTTTAATGATGGTTTTTATTCCACTTTTATTCATTTTTAGTGATAGTTTTTATTCCACTCACCTGCTTGTTGATCAAGTGATCTGATGTGATGCTACCAACTATTTGCCACTTCCTGAGTCTCATTTTGAGAAATAACACCAGCATGTGAGAGCCAAAATCCTATCTCTGCTACTACTCAGGCAAAATAGTGCCAAGTGGTGTAATGAAGCTTTATCTCCACTAATTTAAGTCTGTTATGCACACTGAAGTGTCTATGAAGTGGGTGAATAGAACCAAAAAGCATGATCGGTATGAATTTGGTGTAGAGGACCTACTCATGAGAGAAGAGGAACGTGAAATAAATTACAGAGATTATATAATCTTTTTTTATTTCATTGCTCAATGCTAACCATCAGTGTCAAGGAAGAAAAACGTTTTCACAGCATTTCAGAAGCGTTGGGATTTATCCAGTTCTTACAGTTAAGTGCCTTAATTTCCCTGGATTATTTTACTAGGATGGTGGTGGTAAAATTTGGTAGTTTAAAAAAAAAATTCTCAGAGAGATTTTTCTGTATGCAGAAATCTTATTTCAGTGACATTAGACTTTTTTAGGATTAGAATGCTGTTTTACATATCACACTGGATGCAAGTCCAGAAAGTTTTAAGGTGCCAAAGAAAATCACAGTGGCCTGCTTGTTGCTCACCTTCAGTCTCTATTTGGAGAGCAAGGGGGCACCATAGGTGAGAAGAAGCATTTGTTGCCTGGCAGAAATGAATTTTGCATTAAGAGAGAATCAGGACAGACTAGGGAAGAACTGTATGAAGTAAGATCTCCACAATTTGTCATTGGGCTTCCATATAGGATGTTTACGCGTGCATTTAAGTTACAGAGCACTAAAACTTTATTGATATTTAAGTCTTTTGAACAGAGAAAGTTAATTGTAGGTATAAGCAATGCTTTCTGCCCCTCAAATGCTCAATATTCCTTCTAAATGCTTCTCTCTGGAGAATAATTAAAGGAGGAAGTGAAAATCAGAGAATAGAGCAAAAATGTGAATCTCCAGCTCTGTGTTCTGTGCTTTATATCAAGGTGATTTCTTACACGTGAAAATCTATCATTAAGTGATCCACTGTGCTAATGATCTGGCTTTTTCTCTATGATGATTAGGAGTCCCTGCAACATAGTGTAGACAGTGACCACAAAGGATGACTCTTCTGCTTGCTCATGCTTCTATTTGCTTTTGTTTCTTACTTAGGTGCTGTAACAAACCTACTGTGCTATAGTCAAAATGTGTGTGCTTTTTAACACTTTTCCTGTACTTAGGTATTGATGGGGGAGAGCTTTTGGTGAGAAATTAAAGCCAGAGAGGAATTTTGAAGTGGAGAGCACATGTGAAACTTTTTGCTAGTCACAGCTTCTGACAGAAAGCTAAGATAACAAAGTTGAAACCGCCTATGTTCTGTATTGAGGTGTGATAAAATTAAAACAAAGTGGAGCCTGTTTTCTCTTCTGACGAAATCCATGGAGGTTTGAAAGAAGCTTTGTGTGCCTAGTACTTTGAGCCTACCCAGAATAAATGGCACTCTTCTGTCCTTCTCTGGATCAGAAAGAGACAAGTGTAGAGAGAAAGTGAAAGGATTGGGCCTGAGAAAAACTGTTTTGCATTATTGATTTGTGCGTGATGAATCTTGCAATGCAGGATGCCAAGAGGGGACCCAGAATGAGTTTAGAGCTGTTCCCACCATGAAACCTTCCATAGCACTGGAGCCAGAACTGAGACTTCATATTACTGGTTTGCTCAATGACTACTGTAAGTTCATTTCTCCTGTGTAGTGATTTTTGCAGAGATGGGAATTTTTATGCATATTTCAAGAAAGATGATGAAGGTGTGTCTGTTTCACAGAAAATGGAAACCCTACAGAATATATGAAGGATGTAATTTTTCTTGTAAGGATGCATCTTTGAAAACGGTTGCAGGATGGAGATGTGACCGATTGAACCCCAGAATCAGCACTCGCTAACTCTTATGTAGTTTCCTTCAGCTATAGATCTCATCAGAACTTCCAAATCAAGCCTCCACTTAGTTGAGTTAAACATTTCAGCTATCAGCCTTGAATATCTAGCAGCTAGTCAGCAACTTTATTGAACAGACTGTGACTCTCTTACTTTGGGAAACATTAGTGACATTTTTATGTTTGGGTGATAAATACCTTCTGAACTAAGTTCTTATGTCTGTGGTGATGCACAGACAAAAATTAAGGATGAACATGTTACATGTGAATGTATGTGTGATAGAAAGCAGATCTGCGGAAAAGGACACGGGGTGCTGATGCAGGCCAGGAACGCACACTTGTGGCCCAGAGACTGCATGAGCAGACTGAGAGCTGACTCTGTCACTCTAGCCTGCTCTGCTGAGACCCCCACCTGCACTACTGCAGCTGGGTCTGGATCTCTCAAATACAGGAAGGATCTGATGTAGTGGGTCCAGAGGAGTGCCACAAAAATCATCAGGGGCCTGAGACACCTCTACTATGCACAGGCTGCGGGAGCTGAGCTTGTTCAGCCTGAAGAAGAGAAGGCTCTGGGGAGACCTAATAAAGGCCTTCCAGCACCTGAAGGGGGCCTACAAGAAGGGTGGGGAGAGACTGTTTGCAAAGGTCTGCAGTGATAGAACGAGGGGAATGGTTTGAAACTAGAGAAGAGTGAATTTAAATTGGATGTTAGGAAGGAGGAACACTCCATAGGATTGCCCAGTGAAGGCCCCATCCCTGGAGATATTCAAAGTGAGGCTTCACAGGGCAACCTGATGTAGTTGAGGATGTCCCTGCTTACTGCAGAGGGCACTGGCTAGATGACCTTTGGAGGTCCCTTCCAACCCAGACCATTCTATGAATACACACATACGTCTGGTCTACAGCACCAAATGTGTGTTTCAGCACTTCAGAATGTTTAATGAACAGCTCTGTGTGCACAAGTGTTTGCATTTGTCCCTGTGAAGATAAGTTCAGCTTATCCTTACAAGTGTTGATGTATGTCTATGACCAGGGCAAAGATTTGTTTTTTATGATTTACTGCTTGTGCACAAAGTACTCTTAAGAGTAACAGCATCAAGAGAAGTCCCTGGAAATGATTTCTGCCTGCACCACCCAACACTGTAGTCAAACAGCTGACTGACAGATCCAACTGTTCTTCAGAGTGATTTGAGCTACCAAAATACGATGTCAGATCTTGGCCTGTGGTAATGGTTTTCTGTGCTTTGGTGGTCACTCAAAATTACTTTTGAGCTGCCCTAAATGGACAGCTGAGCATTTCCCATGACATGTCCTGAGTTGATATGAAATCATAGAATCAGTCAGGGTTGGAAGGAACCAGAAGTATCATGTAGTTCCAACCACCCTGCCATGGGCAGGGACACTTTACCCTAGATCAGGCTGGCCAGAGCCTCATCCAGCCTGGCCTTAAACACCTCCAGGGATGGGGCCTCAACCACCTCCCTGGGCAACCCATTCCAGGCTCTCACCACTCCCATGCTCAACAACTTCCTACTCATGTCCAGGCTGAATCTCGTCACCTCCAGCTTTGCTCCATTTCCCCTAGTCCTGTCACTCCCTGACATCCTAAAAAGTCCCTCCCCAGCTTTTTTGTAGGCCTCCTTCAGATACTGGAAGGCCACAAGAAGGTCACCTGGGAGCCTTCTCTTCTCCACACCAAACAGCCCCAACTCTTTCAGTCTGTTCTTATAGCAGAGGTGCTCCAACCCAGTTGTATACCAACTTCTTCTGACCTGTCTGTCACAGTAGGCTATTCTGAAGCTGACTGCTGTAGTGACTTGCTTTGACAGAATCTCCAAGTGCAGTGCACCTAGCATTAGGGGCAGTGGAAACCAACACAAACACACATCATACAGCTGCTGTGTAGTCTAAAGGTGAGCAGCAGAATTTCCGTAAATCCTTTCTGCACTTTTCTCCCTGTCATGTGCAGGGTAACTGTTACCTTTAACATGATGATGGAGGACATAGCATTATTCCTGTGTCTTCTTCTGTAGCAAGAATTACCTTGGAATAACAGTGGGTGTGGAACTGTAGCTGTTAGTGGTGGAGCCTCATTTCTGGTGGCAGAAATTAGAGTGAATGATGTAGTGATCCAGAATGCAAGGTGGTAGATTAAAAAGTTGTAGCAAGAAAGCTTTAAGTCAGATCCTGCTATGCAAACACAGCATTTTGTGGAAATGAGACTTATGAAGACCTTGGCTTGTTCAAGATATTCTCCTTCATTTAGGAGGCACACTTACTAATAATGGTTTCATTGAAGTATTCTTTTGAGGTTTTTTCATAGATAGTAAAAAAAAAAAAAAAAGGTTCATTTTGCCCAAACTCTACTCCTCCTGACCCCATCCTACTACCTACAAGTTTGGTTTTTTTTTTCAGTAATTTTAAATAACTTTCTTCTAGATCTAAACATACTGGACTGGAACCTTGAAAATCTCATTGCTGTTGCTGTAGGACCTGCTGCACATATTTGGAATGGAGAAACTCTTCAAGCCATTGAAAGCATTGATTTGAGTTCCACTTCCAACTACATTTCATCTCTGGCTTGGATAAAAGCAGGAACTTGCCTTGCAATTGGCACAAGTGATGGAGAAGTGCAAGTACTAGAGATAATCTACTTCTTAGTCTTTCTCCATTTTTAGCAAAACTGGCAAAAAAAAATCATTACTGTTTTGGTTTTTTTTTTTTTTTTTTTAAGGAAACACTTTTCAGCCTGCTGTTACAGGACAATCCTGTTGCCGAAAGACTTTTGTGAGTCTCTGTCTGGGTTAATAGGAGGACTCACTTGCTGCAGGCCTCAGTCAGCAGTCTGAAAGTATGGCAGGCTAGTGCTTTCAAATTTGGAGTTTCAAATGCCTGTCTCTGAGAAATACCTTTAAACTCAGAAATGTGCATTCCCTTCAGTCTTGTCTGACATCAGCATCATTCATATAGGTGCCAGCTCTGGAAATATTCCTTATTTGTGAAATGAATGAGCATGAGGTTGTCTGTATGTTAGATCAGAAATGAGCAGTGGCTTACCTGCAAACAAATAAAGAGAACAAAAATCCTTTTTGTTGTTCAATTTTAATTTCTTGTTTGTTTTGGATTGGCAGCTGTGGGATATTGAAACCAAAAAGAGGTTAAGAAATATGTTTGGCCACCTGTCTGTAGTTGGAGCTCTTAGCTGGAATCATTATATACTGAGCAGGTGAGTGGTACAGTATATTTTGAGAAACAGTCTTGCAACTTTTACTTAGCCAGATGTCCCATTAATTTTATCTGTTTTATCTTACTGTTGCTCAAAGGTGACTTATCCTGTCCCTCTACTTATCAGCCATCTCATAAATCATATGTAGATTTGCTGTTTGGAAGGAAATACTCAAAAGAGGATTTAAACTGCCTCTTCAGTGTCTGTTTCTTACTCTCCTTCCAGAAAACTGCCACCACTTGCAGGATTTCACTAGGATGTGGAGGCTGTGGCTCTAGTTTTATGTAAATAGTACTGGATCTGGAGCCTGCCTGGACAGACTATCTTGCTTGGTGCTGAGAGGAGTGCATTTGATTCATACTGCCTCTCCACCTGTACCAAGAGTGAGTCTATCCTTTCATTAGGTTCATAGAAACAACCAGGCTGGAAGAGACCTCCAAGATCATCCAGTCCAACCTATCACCCAGCCCTATCCAGTCAACTAGACCATGGCACTAAGCGCCTCATCCAGTCTTTTCCTGGACACCCCCAGGGACAGTGACTCTACTACCTCCCTGGACAGCCCATTCCAATGCCAATCACTCTCTCTGTGAAGAACTTCCTCCTAACATCCAGCCTATACTTCCCTCGGCTCCAGGCTGCACACCTCCAGCTCCCTCAGCCTCTCCTCACAGGGCAGTGCTCCAGGCCTCTCACCAGTCTTGGTGCCCTTCTCTGGACATGCTCCAGTATCTCAACATTTCTCTTGAATTGAGGGGTCCAGAACTGGGCACAGCACTCAAGATGTGGCCTGACCAGTGCTGAGTACAGGGGAAGAATAACCTCCTTTGTCCTACTGGCCACACTGCTCCTGATACAGGGCAGGATGCAGAGTGAAACTGCTAAGAGCTGCACACCTGTGTAGCTATTAAACTAGGGGGAAGGCCATCTCCTTGCTATTCACAACCCAAGGAGGGTTGAAGTGGTTGACCCTTGCTTTGCCAAGGGTGAATTTTATGTTGACTGGTGAGTATTTTGTACTTAGGGATCATTTCAATATGCAAACTCAGATAAGAAATATCTGGTGTATTTTTTTTCCCACTTCTTTTGTAGATCTTTGACTCACACTTGAAGTTGCTAAGGGCAGGCTTTATGACTGATGCTTCTACAATTTTGAAATCATGGTAGCCTTCTGTTATACTTACATGCAGAAATAATAGTAAGGGTGCACTGGCTTTATTGTTAAAGTGAAACCTAAAGATAGTTTTATTTCAGAGGGTACTCTGGCTTTTGATTTTATTAGGTCTGCTAGGTGGAATGATGTACAAGGCTACCAGCTGAACAACCAGCTAATAAAATGCTGTTACTGGAGCAGATATGCTGTATAGGATAACATACAAGGATGCAGCTGGAACATCCTGCCAATGCCAGGTGGCATAACCTTACTGCAGTGACCATTAGTTTCAGTTTGCATTTCATCTTGGCCAAATGAGTGAAAAGAACTGAAACCTAGATTACAGATCTGAGTAGAAGGTGATGAAAAAGTTCAGCATGAACCTGTGGACTATAGCTATCACTGTGATCAGGTTGAGATAATGTTTAATTCTCTTGTTAGGCTTGAATCTCACCAATTCATTCTAATATTAGGGCTGAGTTGAAATATATGTATGAGCAGAAAAAAAAAAAAAGAAGGTGGAATTGATATTTCTTGTCACCAAAATAGAAGCAGAAACTTCACTGTGGACTATTGATACTTTTGGATTACTGTGCTTAAAAACAGTCCAACAACACATCATCATAAACCTATAAATAATTTTCATAAATAAACCTGTTATAAAATTTTGTTGGCTTCTCATTGTCTTTAGCAAAATAGAGAATGTAATTCTGATTTCTTTTTATGCCATATGGAAAGATGTCCTTCCAGACAGGATTCTCAGGAATCCAGTTCCTTCCCCTTTGTACCACTAGAATTACTAAAAACCTGAATGTAGCCAAAACTGTCAGTTCGATTTTGTTTCTCTTGATGTGCTGAGTTGACCCTGGCTAAATGCCAGGTGTTCACCAAACTTCTCTCTCTCACCTCTTCAGTGAGGTGGGGAAGGGGAGAAAATAATATTGAAAAAAACCCTCATGGATCAAGGAAAAGGTAGTTTAATAAAACAAAAGAAAAGGCCATAGCAAGGAAGCAAAGGAAAATAAAAGATGTATTCCTTGCTTCCCATCAGCAGGCAATGTCCAACCACTTTCTGGGAAGCTGGCCTTCAGTAAGTGTTGAAGTTGATGAATAAACTCTACCCCTTTCTGTTAGTTTTTATAGCTGAAATGATGTCATATGGTATAGAATACCCCTTGGTCGGTGTGGGTCATCTGTCTTGGATATGTCCCCTCCCAAGAACTTGCCCACTCCCAGCCTACTTTTGAGGGAGGAATGTTGGAGAGACAGCCTTGGTGATGTGGGAGTACTGCTCAGCAGTTGCTAAAACACTAGTGTGTTACCAGCACAAGGTAGTATGTGGGCTGCTGCAGGGAAAATGAACTCTATCTCAGACACAGTAGTTGAAATTTCTGCATTAGCCATGGAAAGGTTGAAGGAGAAATGCCCTGCAAGGTATTTTCAATGTTTTCAGTTCTACTCTACCATTTAAGTATAAATGCCCTATCTGGCAACTACGCTGTAGTAATAGCTGTGCTTCCAGGCAGCACATTTCTTCCTTCCTTTGGCAAACTGATGGTAGTGGCTACCCACTGTGAACAGGCAGTTAATACAACTGTGTCAAGCTGTGCAGATTTGCTTTAAGTCTGGAAGTAAGAAGGAGAAAAGACTGGCAAGGGATGGGACAGACCCAAAGTTGAGTGCAGCTACTCTTTTCCAGAGCAATGTAGTTTTACACTGCCTCTTTGTTGGGTGTGAAGCTGTATCTGACCTTGGCAAAATTCATCTTGCAAAATGATTTTTCATGAGAAACAGGAAATGGTTTGTATGAAATGGCTTGACAGTTGAACATAGTGCAGACTGGTGGCATTCGATGCAATAGGTCTTCAGAGAAAGGAGAACCATGAACGAGAACGAATATTCTGCCTGGCTTGAGCTCAGCAGCTGCTGGGCTCATTTCTGCTGGCCACATCTACACACAGGGTGTGCTTTTGATAGTTGGTTTGTGTTTCCTTTTACTGAAATACGTTTGTTCTGCAGATATAGTTCACTCTGATGTGGTTTGCTTCTGAGACCACTGAAAGAACATCAGTGTGATGATGTAGCTTGCATTCTTTAACATGAAACCCACACTCTCTTTTCTCATCTACAGTGGTTCACGGCTAGGATCTATTCATCACCATGATGTGCGGGTTGCTCATCACCATGTTGGGACTCTTTGCCAAAACAAACAAAGTGTTTGCAGCCTGAAATGGTCACTAACCAACCAGCTGCTGGCAAGTGGGTCTAATGATGGTTTATTGACTATTTGGCCTAGTGACCCTGGTGTGAAATTGAAATCACAGCCCCTGAAAACCATACCTCATTCTTCAGCTGTGAAGGTACATGCAGAAGGAATGTTTGCTGTTCTGTATTTGCTTTTGTGAATTCACCTTGTTGATGTGAATGGGTAGGGAATTTCTCCAACTGTCTCACTGGTATCCATTAGTGTCCACTCCCTGTCTGTTTTGTTTGCCGTGTTGTTCTCATTCCAGTTCGCAGATAAGTTCTGTGAGGCTTTGACTAGGAACTTTTACTGGATTAATAGGCCTTTGTAAATGTAATACCAAATAGAAATGAAATTTGCAGCCTTCTCCTATATGTCTCTTTCTTGCAAAGAAAACATTGGTGGTGCAGTTCTCATCAGGTAACAAATGAGATATTTCAATTTTGTGAGTTTTGGAAAGCTATCCCTGCTGCAATTTAATTTTTTTTTTTTTTTGTATCACTGTTGGTAGCAAATAATCTGAAACTGAAAAGGAGACCATTTAAGATTCTTCATCTTTATGAAGTCGCAGTCTGTGAAAGAGAGGACAGTATTTATAAGCTGTTTATCCTCCCAAGAGGGTCTAAGGCTGGCCTGAAGCATGGGGGTTAAAGGGTCAGAGGAGTTTATTGAGACAAGTGGAATTAAGTTCTTGGTAGATTTTTTGCAGGTAGAATCTATGTCTTAGGCATATACTTGAAGTATATTAGAAGAAACTCTTTTGTAAGCCCCATGAATCACAGTGCTTAGCCTTCCGTGATGCTTGGTTTAGGCAGTAAGAATCATCTGTCTGGGTTCTTCTGGTGCTTGTGGCCTGTGAAGCTGGACTTCTATGAGCATATGTGGGACAGTGTAAGCTACTGTGAGGCAATGGCAAGGGAAGCAGCATTTGGAGTTTTGTGATGCTACATTGCTCTATGTACATTCTGGGTACTTGTTGCAGAGCATTTTTCCAATCAAGTTCTTAAGAAAAAAGACTCTGTTTTCCCAGCTAACCTCCCAGTCTGTTAGTCTGATCTGGGATCTGTTTTTTTTCTTTTAGGCTATGAACTGGTGTCCATGGCAGTCTGAAGTCCTTGCTACAGGGGGTGGAATGAAAGATGGGATTTTGCGTGTCTGGGACATAAATAGTGAGAAAATCATCCAAAGTGCAGCCACGGATTCTCAGGTGAAATGAAATGCCTGCACACTTAGGCTACTCTCCACTTGCATAGCTGTGCTCACTTGGCAAACCTTCCCCTGGCTTGGAGGGTGATTCTGCAGTCAGAGGAACAGTCAGGTTTTCTCTGGACATGCAGTTGTGCTACATTCGGCACCATGTGTGTGATTAGTCTCAGCTGAGGGTGTGTTGGAAAGGGTTTGGTTTTATACTGATATGCTGATGCCACACCTAGATAGGACAATAAGGCAACTGTATGTGGAAAAGTTGCAAGGAAATGATCCTTTTAAATAAGTATTCTCTTGCCACTATTTCTCAGCAGCTCATTCAAACATTGTAGGTAACATTTCAAATCTACTGAATGGTCTGTGTTGGCTTTCTGAAAACTAAAGCACAAATTTAAATTGCAGTAGATTTGTTCCTTGCTCTGGTTGCCCAAAACCTGTGAACTGCTGACTGGGCAAGGCCTTCCTGGAAATCAGATGAAAATATGGAAGTATCCCACACTCCTCAACTCATCACAACTCTATGGCAAGTATTTCACTTAGGGGTTTTAACTATTTCAGTTAACTATCTTTCTGTGTATTTTTGCAACTACATGCCATGCATTTACATAAGCCAAGAGTTGAAAAAGCCAGTTACCTACGAATTCTCCCTCTGCTTACACACCTGCTTTCATGTGCACAGTCCCGATTCAGGATTGTAAAGGTTGGCTTATTAGCATAAGAGTGTAAGTTGCTTGTGTAAAATTCTTGAATGATGGGATTCACCCCTACAATTTCAATAATCCCAGGTGCATGATGTGGAATTCCACTTCTCCCTAAGACATACTAATGTCAAGTTACTTCCAATACATTCTAGACCTCCTAGATAGCACAAACCAGATATGGCTTTTTGATTTTGCAGCTCATTCTGCAAGGATACGGAACCCGTTTCCAAACAACATTTGAAATAAATCTCCATGTGTTACTCAGAGCTGTCTGGGTTTTAGTGAATGATTTTGTCTGTGAAGCAAGTAGCAGTGACTGTTTCATTTGTACCATGTTGACAGCCAGAGAAAATTATAGAGTTTTCAGTATGTGGAGAAACCAGGAGGGGCATCAACAGAACCTCCACACTGGACTTCTCAAGGGCAGACTTCAGCCTATTTAAGGAACTAACTAAGAAAGTTCCTTGGGAAAGAGCCCTTAGAAACAAAAGGGTCCAGGAAGGTTGGACCTACTTCAAGAGCGAACTCCTGAAGGCACAGGAGCAGCTGTGCCATTGTATCGAAAGAGTAGCCAAGGAGGGAAGCAGCCAGACTGGATGGGCAAGGAGCTGCTAAAGGAATTAAAGACAAAAAAGAGAGTGTATTGCCTTTGGAAAAGAGGGGAGGTGTCCCAGGAAGAGTTCAGGGATGTTGCTAGGTCTTGTAGGAAAAAATGAGAGAGGCAAAAGCTCATTTAGAGCTTAGGCTGCCACTTCTGGTACAGAGAACAAATAATGTTTCTATAAATGTCTGAATGGCAAGAGAAGGGCCAAGGACAACCTCCAGTCCTTATTAGATAGAGAGGGGAATAGAATGACAAAGGATGAGAGGGGAATAGAGTGACAAAGGATGAGGAAAAGGCAGAGGTGAATGTGGGGAAGGCTGTGGATGTAGTCTACCTGGACTGCAGCAAAGCCTTTGACACTGTCTGCCACAGCAAGCTCCTGGCAAAGCTGTGAGCTTGTGGCTTGGACAGATTAAATCCGTGCTGGGTCAAGAACTGGCTGGAAGGCCAGGCTCAGAGAGAGTGGTGGTGAATGGTGCCACATCCAGTTGGCAGCTGGCACTAGTGATGTTCCCCAAGGAGCAGTGCTGGGCCCAGTCCTGTTCAACATCTTTATTGATGATCTGGATGAGGGGATTGAGTCCAGCATCAGTAAGTTTGCAGATGACACCAAGCTAGGAGCAGCTGTGGATCTGTTGGAAGGTTGGAGAGCCCTGCAGAGGGACCTGGCCAGGCTGGATGGGTGGGCAGAGGCCAATG
>WAAF01020262.1:19224-44156 GCA_013400475.1 Tricholaema leucomelas
CAATTCAAGAGAGATGTTGAGGTGCTGGAACTTGTCCAGAGAAGGGCAACAAGGCTGGTGAGGGGCCTGGAACACAAACCCTATGAGGAGAGGCTGAGGGAGCTGGGGGTGTTTAGCCTGGAGAAGAGGAGGCTCAGGGGCAGATCTCATTGCTGTCTACAACTACCTGAAGGGAGGCTGTGTCCAGGTGGGGGTTGGTCTCTTCTCCCAGACAGCCAGCAACAGGACACGGTTGTGCTGGAGGGGGGGGGATAGGCTGGATGTTAGGAGGAAGTTCTTCACAGAGAGTGATTGGCATTGGAATGGGCTGCCCAGGGAGGTGGTGGAGTCACTGTCCTGGAGGTGTTTAAGAAGAGCCTGGATGAGGAACTTAGTGCCATGGTTTTGTTGACTGGATAGGGCTGGGTGATAGGTTGGACTGGATGATCTTGGAGGTTTCTTCCAACCTGGTTGATTCTATGATTCTATGAAAAATGGAATTTCCTTGTTCTGCTCTGTGTCAGTCCATGGTGCTGCAGGTCTATACCATGCATAAAAGTTGATCCTTGCTATGAGTTCTTTTTGTGGTGCTTGCTGTCAATCTATTAAGTTTTGCTTGTTTCACTATTAGCTGAAGTGACCCCAGAGAAGTGTCTAAAGGTAAGGCAAATAAATTATTTGTGCACTGGCTGCATTTTACCAAGTATGGTTGTTTTTTTCACCGTTCTGCAAGACACGGCCTAAGAAGCTTTTCCTCAGCCCTGAAGAAAAGGACCTGGGGGTCTGGGTTGATGAAAAGCTCCACATGAGCCGGCAGTGTGCACATGCAGCCCAGACAGCCAACCGTGCACTGGGCTGCATCAAGAGAAGTGTGGGCAGCAGGGCAAGGGAGGGGATTCTCCCCCTTTACTCTGCTCTCGTCAGACCCCACCTGGAGTACTGTGTGCAGTTCTGGAGCCCCCAGCACAAGAAGGACATGGAACTGCTGGAGCCAGTCCAGAGAAGAGCCACGAAGATGATCAGAGGGCTGGAGCACCTCTGCTCTGAGGACAGGCTGAGAGAGTTGGGGCTCTGCAGCCTGGAGAAGAGAAGGCTTCGAGGAGACCTTAGAGTGGCTTTCCAGTATCTGAAGGGAGCCTACAGGAAGGCTGGGGAGGGACTATTGACAAGGTCTGGTAATGTCAGGACGAGGGGGAATGGGTTTAAGCTGGAAGAGGGGAGATTTAGACTGGATGTTAGGAGGAAGTTCTTTACAGTGAGGGTGGTAAGACACTGGCACAGGTTGCCCAGGGAGGTTGTGGATGCTTCCTCCCTGGAGGCGTTTAAAGCCAGGCTGGATGAGGCCTTGAGCAGCCTGCTCTAGTGGGAGGTGTCCCTGCCTATGGCAGGGGGTTGGAGCTGGATGATCCTTGAGGTCCCTTCCAACCTAAACCATTCTATGATAAGCTTTGGATTTTCAACTTGACAGCTGACATTTACAAATACTTTTTGTACTGTATTGCTGCATTTGAAGGCATTTATTTAATTCTTGATTTATTAGATCCCATCTATACTGGGATGCTGTCCCAGGGACTTGAATGGAACTAGGAACTTGGCTTAAACACTGGTCTGTAAAAGTCAAGCACAAGAGAGTCACAACGAAGTTTGTATTGCTTTTTCTTCCTTATTCCTTCTCCTTCCTGTACAGCTCTTAAGGTAATGTGCTGTGATGTTCTGAGAAATGATCATTAGTCATAAGTGCTGTAGCTTGAAGTTTTTTAGGTCTTTGTAAGTCTTTTATATACTGGTTGAAATGGAACCTCACTTTAATCTTACCTTTGAGAATAGCCTATGGTGTAGGACATCTACTGTATCAGTCAAAAGCAATGGTAGTTTGCTGAAGCTGCAGTTACTTATCATCCTGCGTCCCCTTCAGTTTAGTTATCTGCAAGGGGAACTAACTTTCATTACAAACGTACCAAGTAATTGTTTTGCAGATACATTCCTGCTTATGAAAACTTTTACTACCTTTGTATAGGGAATTGAATGTTGGGAAAAACTGTGAATGTGTCCAAATATGTTCAGAAAAAAATCTGTGGTGGATGATTTTGAGATGGTTTTAAGCCAGCCTCAGACACCTTAACCAGAAGAGTTTTATACCCAAAGAAATGAACAAGTTGTCAGAACTGAATCTCAGTGTTAAATCCTCCTGCAAGATGCCAAAGACTTCAGCTGACAATGAAGCAGCATTAGCTACTGTTGGGTACTTTAGTAACTGAGGCTGCCTACTGTTGAGTGTATTAAATAAAATATAATAAGCTTTTTATAGTACTGAGTCCATTTCTGAGATACTTCTGATAGAACTATTAGAGTAATGTACTAGGAGAAAAGAGTAATTTTGGATGTAAGTGCCTTCCCTTCGAAAAATTGTTGTAGATCAAAGAAAACATACATGCAAACAAAAGATGTAATTGCCCTGATACCTATCTGAATGTGACCTTGAAACAATGAATTAAACCCAGAAAACTCCACTCAGAAAACATGCAAATTACTAAATTTTTTTTGTTTTCATTTTTCCCCCACCTCCTTTCACTTCTTTTTGACTGAAGCCAATATTCAGTGTTGTGTATAATTTTAGATATCTCCAAAGACTACGGCTGTAATTTTCCCTTCAAAGTCATTACAGACTATGTATGGAGAGAGTGTAAAGCAGTCGTGGTATTAAATATTGACAAAGATCATGTATAGTTTGATAAGTTGGAGCAAAGCCTCAAAATTAATCTCTGCTGAAATAATTTAGTGGTATCAAAATTCTAGTGGCAAATTTTAGGAGGGACAGCACTAGGAGAGCTGATACTTAATTTTAGTCAAAGTGGCTCCAGAGAGCCATTGTAGCAGCTTTGCAAAGTTAGGGCAGAGTGTCCATCTGCAACAGTCCTACAGATCTTCATCAGGTACCACTGTGATAAGTACCACAGTTTCAGAGGGCTTTACAGTTCTTTACATGTTTGCCCTCATATAAAATTATTCTGAGTGAGAGAATCATAGAATAATAGAATCGTAGAAGCAAAGAACCACAGAATCATAGATTCATAGAACCACAGAATCATAGAACCATAGAATCACAGAATCATAGATTCATAGAACCACAGAATCATAGAACCATAGAATCAGTCAGGGCTGGAAGGGACCACAAGGATCATCCAGTTCCACCCCACCCTGCCATGGGCAGGGACACCTGACACTAGATCAAGCTGAACAGAGTCTCATCTAGCCTGGTCTTAAGCACCTCCAGGGATGAGTCTTCCACTGCCACCCTGGGCAACCTGTTCTAGGGTCTCACTGCCCTGACAGGAGTACTATCCCTTTGTGTTTGTGGAGAACTCAGGTAGAGATGATGGAAGGATATGTCTGCATTTATTTCAGTTGGTCACACAAGACTTCATTTGCACCTTTACACTTCTTTTTAGGATGTGGTTCCTCTGATCTGTTTTAGATGAGATACACTGTTCTTCCTCTAGCTCAGCTATGTGATTGTCAGCAACTCACCCAACCAGACAAGGTAATGGCCAACAACTTAAATGTAAAAAGACTTCTAGTTTCTCACTCCTCTTTGTGCCTAAAAACCTTGTGGGTTTGAAGAGCATTGACATTGTACTGGGAGATACAGGAGGTCTGTTTTAGAGCAGTGATGTTTACTATAGCTGAAGACAACCTCAATATACAGTTCCAATGAATTATTTAGTGGGGTTACTGTTGAAAGATCTCCTTAACAGTAACACCTGAGCAGCTGGAGACACTATCTCATTACCACTGGATCAGCTGCAAGTTGTCTGCAAGGCATGTGCAGCCAGATGGGAAAGCTCAGCAGTGAGACACATTACCAACTGCAGATGAGACTGCTGTAAATATGTAGGGAATCAGGAGCTCAGGTTCAATGTTGTCCTTTGATGGAAATGTCTTTTCAATGTGGTGCAGTCTTGGCAGTTAAAGCCTGATCCCTAGTAAGAACAGATTACCCTCAGCTCTTTCTTACTGTAAAAACATTCTTCTCTTTTCTTTCATTCTTTACACTAGCTCCCTGCGTGCTTGGCTACACATTTTGTAAAGGTGGGACAAACCACCGTGTGGGTGGGGGGTGCTGCAAGCGACTGGCATAATCAATGTAGAATGGTGATGTATATTCCTTTCTTTATATATGCGTTTTATTCTACAGGTCACAAAGGAAGAGTTCTGCATGTAGCCCTGAGCCCAGATCAGAGCAGGATCTTTTCTATAGCAGCTGATGGAATAGCTTGTATGTGGAAATGAGTCTGGGGAGAGCAAGCATGGGAGCAAGGCTTTTGTAGCAGTTACCTCAGCTCATTCTTTGGCTTATTTTCCTTGAAAGCAAGTGATTAAATGTACTTAGCCCATTCAATAATTCAATATATATATGTTCCTTCTAACAGAAATATGGCAAAAGACAGTACAGTCTTTCAAGAGAAAGCAATTTTCCCCATCAGTCTATTATGTGAGCTGCTGATAGCTTGTCTGACTTACCCCAGAGGAAGAATATTCTAACTCTGAAGAATAACATAGTATTTATTGTCATTAAACTAGCAAGGAGGGAGGGAATCCACCCTGTGTCAAGTGCCAGCATTAAAGTCTTAGGTCCCGCTTTTAGCTGTGATTCCTGTGAACAGTGTCACATCTTTGTGTCCACATGCCAATCAAACTTTTTCAAGACTAAGATCAGCAGAGACCAGTTCTGTGCTGTTCTACATATCACAGAGATTGTAACACAGATTCTAAGTATTTCCAGAGATCTGGGTTAAATCTGTAACTGCAACTGAACAGAAATGCTTTATTGGGAATTCTCGATTGTTTTCATAGTGGTAATGACAGCTAGCATAATTATAACTTTGTTTTTATTGGATTTTGAATTGTTGCCTTTCTTACTATGTGTGACAGTGACTGAAAATATAAACAATTGCATAAATCTCTTATTATGTATAATTCTACCATTGACTGGTTAATATGCCAGGTGGACATAAGCAAAGAAGCACACTGTTTGGGTCGAACACAACAGTTAGTTCATTCATTCCATAAGGGAAGCAGTTTAATTCCGGGTGTTACAAAACCTGTCATCTGTCACTCTTTAATGGATTTTACTTAGCGCTCACAAGGACCAAGCCTCTTGGAATTTAAGAGATGCTGAACAGAAGTGTACACTGTCAACAGCTAAGTAGGGATGTTGTGACTGGTCTTCAGATGCTGTTTAGATGCAGCTTGGTGGGACTATTCAAAACGTAGTCTATCCACAGAGATCTTTGAAGGATTTATTTCATTATTCACAGAATCATTCAGGATGGGAAAGAGACCTGGGATCATCAAGTCCAACCATTAGCCCTACTTTACAAAGTTCACCCCTAAGCCATATACCCAAGCACCACATCTAAATGACCTTTAAACGTAGCCAAGGATGGTGACTCAACCACCACCCTGGGCAGTCTGTTCCAATGTCTGAATTTCACTTACTGTGAAAAGTTTTTTTCCTAATATTGCAGTTTGAGGACATTCCTGCTTGTTCTATTGTCTATTACCTCTGAGAAGAGACCAGTACCAACCTCAGAGCTGCAATGACCTTTCAGGAAGTTGTAGACAGCAATGAGGTCTCCCTCAGCCTCCTCTTCCCCAAACTAAATAGCCCCAGCTCCTTCAGTTGCTGTTCATAAGATTTATTCTCCAGGCCCTTCACAGCTTCCTTGCCCTCCTCTGCACTGGCTCTAGCACCTACCTATCTCTCTTGTAATGAGGAGCCCAAAACTGGACACAATACTCAAGGTGTAACCTCTCCAGCATCAAGTACAAGTGGGCAATCACCTCCTTGCTCTTGGTAGTCAGAATATTTCTAATTCAACCCAGGATGGCTTTCTTTGTCACCTGGGCACACGGATGGCTCATATTGAGTTGCTTGTCTATTACAACCCCCATGTCCCTTTCTGCCAGGCAGCTCCCCAGCCACACTGCTCCAAGCCTGTTACATTGCTTGGGGTTGTTGTGACCCAAGTGCAGGAATGACAAGATGAAAGGGATGAGTTTTGCATTTGTGTATTAAAAGTCTTGAGGTCAGAAAGTCATGTTGTTTGTATTTTTCTTCCTGATGGAAAAGTATTTATTTCCTGTGACTACTGAAGATACAGGAGATTACAAGAGTAGAACAGTGTCAGCCCAGGGAAAACTATGCTGCAATCAAATACATGAAAAGAGATAGTCAGTGTTAACATGGAAAGAAATATCTCTGGGAATGAAAGTGAAACTTCATGGCTTTAGTTCTCATCGCTTTTAAAACCTCATCTGCTCTTCCTGAATCATGTGGTTGCTAACTTTAGGTCTGGAAGGTTAAGACCACTCATCTTACCTAGAAAGATGTTAATTTACAATAAACGTGCTAAACTGCTGGTTTCTGATGTAATCTCATGTGGTCTTCAAAGCATGTCAGAAAAAGCCAACATTGATCATCAATTCAGAAATGACTACCACGACGTTGATGTCTAAATATGGAAAATAACTTACACTGTGCCTGTCTCCCAATATGAGCATATTTGTTGCAGCAGATTGTATTAAATGTTTAGAATATTATGTAAATATTTGGAAGAGCATTTTGAATAGATTTACCTAATAAATGTATATGTATATATATGTAAAATTCCTCTCTTTAATTAAAAAAAAAAAAAAGAGTGTGTGATGGTTTGGATGTTACCCCCCCCCCCCACATTTGGAAAAACATACGGACTTGAGTCAGTGGCTCTGGAAATTGAATGAAGCTTTATATTTACAGCTTAGCACAATAGACAAGCAGATATTTACAATATATAGACGCAAATATACAAGTTAAAAGGTAACACAGAAACACAACCCAGAAACCTGAGTCCCCAGGAGGGGCTCTCAACCACCCTTCCACCTTCCTCCCACCCCTCTACCTTACCCAGGACTTGCCTTACATTCAAGGAAAGTTTGGAGGGTCAGCCAGGGAGGTTAGGAAGCAGATGGATTAGTCACAGATGGCAGGTTAGGTTGGAGAGAGAAGTTCAATCCAAAGCCCTGACAGAGAGCGACTGTTATCTTTGTTTATGTTCTTGTTTTTGTGCATCTCAGCAAGTCCATGAGTGAAGTAGACATCACCATTGTTTCCTTTTCACAGCCTATAATCCTTCTCACCAAAACATTTTAGCTAGGCTCAAACTAGCACAGAGTGGAATTAGTCTCTTTCTTCATATATTTTTTTGATTGTCCCAGAAATTCTCTTTGTTTGGACACTACCTGAATGGGATTGGTTTGCCAAATACAGAAGGAGGCGTGTGCTGTGGTAGGGAAGAAGATGGGAATATTGAAGCTGTGCATCATTTGTTAGATGCTCAATTGTCAAAATAAGAAAATTAATTTCTTTCAAACTGAGAGATGTTCATGTCCTAGTTGTGTTTGTTCATTATTGAGTGGTCAGGCTTTTGTCCCAGAAGTATTGGAATGTATCATCCAAAAGTGGGAGAAGTCACTCGCAGCAGAAGTAACCAGCAGCCCATGAATGAATCTGAATCTCACACCTGTGTTACATGGAGCTGTCTTCTGTGACCAAGTCTGAACAAATGTTGAAGTATGCACCTAAATTCCAGACTAGTCTGAACAGAAAATAAGTATTCACTGTGTCAGCCTTTCTGCATTTGCTCCTTTTCCAGACAGACTTCCTTGCTGCTGGGTTCCTTCACGTAGCAACTATCTATCTCTCTGTAACAGGAATTTAAGGACTCGAGTAGGCGGCGTGAGTCTGCTTCACTCATCTCTTGCAAATAGTTTTGCTGATGAATACTTGCAAGTGTAGAGTGTGCAGCCAGTGCGGTGTGCCTAACTGCTTCATTCTGCCAGTGTAGAGGTTTTAACATATGAAGTCTCAGGAAAAATGTGAAATCCTGCTTTGTCCTTGCAAAATATGGCATATTTTTGCTCATTGCTTGTTACATGCATGGTATATTGCTCAGGCCCAGACAGATACAGAAATCAGAACCTACTTCTAAGAGGTCAGTTTGTTCCACTTCTGTGCTCTGTATACACTAAAGGCTGAGCCTCCAGAAGTGGCACAGAGTATTAAGGTAAAATTTAGGTTTCCTAAACTTAGGCTTTCATCCCCACAGTCCTGTCCAGAGTGAAGCACTGTACAGTGTATGGAATCCAATTAAGGATAAAAATAAGGCGGGGGGGAACTGCCTATACAGGGCTATCATGGTCCAAGCAGTGGATTTGTGATGGTTCATTAGTGTGGTCTCAAAGTGCAAAAACTCAGGCAACCATGCCAGGGTTCACTTAAATCAACAGCACACACTATTACTTTAGATGGCATGCAATAGGTAGGGAAAAGTGAGAGGGGAAAGGTGAAATAAAGTGAAGGGAGAAAAGAGAAAGAGGCTTATAGCTACCATCAATGTGAAGGTCCAAAGACATCTCTCTGGTCCTGGGCCCAGTCCTGCTGGTCCTTCTCATCCTTTGTTGACCCTTGTGGGGAAAGCTATTGCTAGGGAGACCTCTTTTCTAACCAATTTCATACCTATCCATGTCTGAACTCTTGTGCACCCCATGATTAAGGCTTCCATGCATGCCCACATAGGAGTGACCGAGGTGTGGTCTGGGCCCAAGGCATGGTCTGCCTTGGAGACAGGTAGCCTTAGGCCAGTAGGTGTTTTCATCTTATAATGACATTACAATAAGCAAAGTTCACCAAGGTTCGTAACTCCCGTAGCAACATCTCGGCATCAGTGCCTTTTGGCAGCAGTTGTGGTTCTTCATTCCAAAGCAATAATCATGTACAGTGGAATCGTCCATCACAACAGGCATGGACAGTTGGTACCAGTAGGCCTCTTCCCATGGGACCTGCACCTGCAAATCCATGGAGACCACATTCCACTGTAATGGAATTAGTAACTTAATCAGCAATTTACTATGGAGTAGGCTGCTGCAAACTCATAGTTAGCCT
Source organism: Tricholaema leucomelas (assembly GCA_013400475.1). Lineage (NCBI taxonomy): Eukaryota > Metazoa > Chordata > Aves > Piciformes > Lybiidae > Tricholaema lacrymosa > Tricholaema leucomelas. Next base: position 28,190 of record WAAF01020262.1, read on the forward strand.
GAATGCTAGTCCAAGATTTTGGGGTACGGAGGTCCCTGTTACTGATGACAATGATGAAACAGACAATGCTCTTTGGACTGCTCCTTGCAAGGGCATGGGGAAGTGATTGCCTGTCTGTGATGCAACTGAACGAATGAAAGGAGCGCAGGCTGGGGAATCCTTTTGTTTCCACATGTGAAGACAATGATCTCTAGCAGACAGTTCCCTGTTCTCTAGACAGTAGATGATCAGACTTGATGTCATCTACATAAATGTTGCATTAATTTTTCCCAGATATCTCATACAGCCACGGTGAGAAGAATTTGGTACATACTAAGCGTCACAATAAAGTCAAATGTATGTAAGCTTTTCTCTTAGCTGGTGCACACACATGTATGGGTTCTACCCCTGTACAGGAAATGAGTGCATCCTTGCTGATCAGAAAGTTTCTGACAAGATGAAAAAACTCAGTTTGTCTTTTTGTCTTCTTGCTCTTACTTCTGCCTTTTTTTTTTTCTTTCCCTTTTCCCCTACACATTTCCACTACTAGCAGTGGTGACAGAGGCTCGAATGTTTTGTTTACCATGTAAGTCCAGTTCCACTGGCTCATTTTGCATGAGTCAATAAGAGTCATGTTATAAAAAAAAAAAAAAAAAAAGAAGTTTTTGAAGTACTTTGGGTTACATCATAAATCTCAAGCTGTAGGAGAAAGACAGCACATTTCTTTATGCATTGCCAATCTCTTCTTGGTCAGAACCTCCCCTTTCTAGTCTCCCGAGGTTCTGCAATGCATGGGGCAGTACTGTCTGAAAAGCAGAGAAATAGAGTGACAGGATTTGGCTAGGACAAGGATGCTGTCTGTGACTTCCAGGGAAGAGGAAGCAGTAAAAGAATGCTATAGCAGAGTGAAAGAATGTGAAAAAACAGGCAAAGAATAAAGAAATTAAATACGGGAAGAATCAGTTCTTTCTGACCAAGGGTTTAGTAGTTTGCAAGAACAGAAAAAATCTGGGCTTGTCTTGTTTGTTTCCCATGTGTTTAAAGAGAGAATCAGTCACCATTTCGGTTGTCAGTGCCAGTCACAGAGCAAATCCTCCATTCAGTTTCACTGCTGTAGTCTACTTGGCTGGGAACCCTTTCTCTGCTCCTGCTTTGATTCTGTGTTTGTGTGAGTGCTTGTATGTACAGACCAAGTCAGAAAAAGCATTTTAGGAGTAAGAATAAGGAGTGTGGAAAGATCTGACTGTGTAATATTTGTAGTGGACAGAAAACATAAAAGATGTTCAGCATCAAAACTTTACAAGATCCTTGTAGTTTAGGCCTTCTTTCTTATTCCCTTCATTATTCCTCTGTGTCAAAACTACTGTTTCTGCATGACAAGACCAGGTGAAGGCAGTTGTGTAAAAAAGTTTCAGTCTGTATTTTCTCATGTTGTGTTTGTAAGTGATGTTTAATTGCTCATGATGAACTGAGCAATCATTTTTTAACTAAAATCAATGTGGGATTTCTCCACCCTCTAGCTAATGCCTATGTCCAAGTGAAAATCTGCAAAGCAGCCCAGAATAAAAACAAGCCCTTTTTGAGGAGCTCATGGCATTGAAAATGCCCAGAACTCTTAATACAGAGATGGGCAGAACCATTTTTACAACAGATTTGTTTGCTTTTTGCTAAATGGTGTTGAAGCACTTTAAAATTTCACTGCGTATCTGAACTGTAGTAGTGGCACCAAGAGGCTAAGATCATTGTGTGTTTTGAATGATGCTTTATGGTGCTGTGGGACACATTCTGCCACTTCTCTGGAGGACGGATTTTTAGCTGACTTTTTAACACAGTGTCTTGGTGCATTCTGCAAACACACTGTACGTTCAAACTCTCACATACGCTGACTAATGGTACAGCAACAAACAGACACTATTCACATAATCTGACAACTGCAAGCACCCAGTTTTTATTGCTGTTTCTTTATTAAATGCAAAGCACATAAAGGGATAAAATCTAGAGGTGTAAAATACCGCTAGTGAGGAAATGCATGCTTCCTATATCCCCAAATCAAATGCAGTTGCTGAAGCTACCTGAGCTCTGCCAGAGAGATGCTAGTAACTGTTTCATGTGTCTGGAGTTGTACCTAGTGTCTCACTGACTTTTCCAGTTTATTTGCCCAAGTCCAGATATGGAAGGCTGCAGTATCTAGTGAGCATGCAGTGAGGACACAACTGGAGTAGATTTTTGGCCAGAAATACTCACACATGTAAAGCTCAGTCTGAATGTGCAACACAAGAATATTGGAAGCCTGGGTCACAAATACCTGTTGAATGAATCCAGTATAAGCTGACGGTATAAGCTACAAATGCTGTTGTAACAGAATACTGTAAAACAGATTTATGTCTGTTCAGAAAACAGACATAGATATTTTCATCTGTAAGGACATCATCAAGCTGCTAACATTCAATGGTGGGACTATCTCTTTTGTCAGTATAATGAAGCCTGGCATAAACATGATTTTCAAACCTAGATGCTATTACACAAGTACAGAGCAGGAAATCACTTGGCCAAAACTCAGTCTATTAGGCTCCACCTATGGTTTTCCTTATCCACTGAAGATACTGCATTGTCAGTCGAGTGTAGACACCAGGGCTATCAACAGCACCACACCTGTTTCGCTTCCCAAAAGAAGTGATTCCTTTCATCACATTATTGCACCTTAAAGGTCCACCAGAATCCCCCTGGAAAAAGGGAGAAAAAAATGTCATTGAGATCTACAAAAGCAAAAAAAAGCTTTTAGATAAAATCTGCACCGATTGCATGAAGGGAATAATAAGAAGGCAGCAATAATGTGGATTTTTTTTGTTGTTGTTTATTTTTATTTTTTTATCCTTGGAAATTAAGGTGTTCCTTACGAAAAAAGGAAAAGGCTTGAACCTGATCTTTCAAGTGGGGCTAAGGAGGAATGAATCTGTCTTAGTTCTAAGGAACAGTTAGTCTTTTTTTGATGATGAAAAGTTGGACAACTGTTTCTTGAAAAGCAGAAAACAGAAACTGGCACCTCTTTTTGTTTGTAAATTTGCTAACTCAATGTGTATCTCTCATAAAATGGGGTCGCTCCTGCACAGTCGTGCATTTGACTTGGGGGTCAGCAAAACTTGTTTTAAAGCTCTCTGACATCACAGAGGTTGTTCCACTGAGGCTAGCTGCTGGAGAATGCACTCATATGCTGTTTTGCAGAGATTTTCCTGTTCAAACCATTTTGTTGAAGAAGATAGTAGCTGCTATGCCTGAGTACGATTACAGCACCCAAAGCCTGTGAAGGTCATTTGCCTATCAGAAGTTTTGATGTTAAGGTTTAGAAGAATGAGCCTTAGTAAATGCACTCATTTAAAGTAAAATTCTTCACTGACCTGAAGAGAGGCAACAATTACAGATCTGCAAAAGTTAGTACTTTATATTTTAGTATATATGCAATCCCTGTGCTGTTCTGAGACAGAAAATATACTTACATTACACGAGTCCTTCCCTCCATTTGTGCTCCCTGCACATATCATGTTGGATGTTATAACAGGGCTGTTATTGTAATGATGTTTGTTATTGCAGGTTTCCCTCCTGATGACAGTGACGTTGACCTCCCTCAGGGCATCAGAAGGCTTTCTTCCACTGTTGTCAGTTTTCCCCCATCCTGCTACTGTGCAGGTTGTTCCTGGTTTAGGATCATCGTCTGAGGTAGGCAGGGGAATGAGTTGTACAGCTTTGCCAAGTATTGCTCTTTTGTGAAGCTGCAGAAGATATGGAAAATTATTATCATGGGGCAGAGTCTAGCAGAGGCCCACACGTTAACTACTGGGTCTTTCCTGTTTTGGTAATGAGGGATTACTGCAACCCTGTTTTGAAAGTCCTCACTTCTTTCTGATGGGGTTTATGTAACCATTATAAGAGTGAGGGAGGAAAAATGTTCTTTGCCAATAAACCCCCTTTAGTTTCTGTTGAAGTATTAGCTCTTTAAAATATCCTATTTTACTTCTCTGGCTCCTAGATCACTGGGAGGACAAAAATAATAGTAATCACTGAAGCTGGCAAAACTGAGAATTGGAGAACATTTTTAATTAGAACAGGATTTCCTCCTCCTCTAAGAATGACATTAGAGTTTTAAAATAAATTATTACTAATGTGAAATATGCTTCTTTTCTGTGGACAGCCTTTATTCTTCCTTTGAAAAGCCAGAAATCAAAATAGCCAAGCTCCAGATTTTTTCTGCTTCTAGCATTGCCATGTATTACAGGAACTGCTGACTGTCTTAGTCTGTAGAGCACCCCCAATACCTCAGTCTGCTGGATTAGCAGACCAGACTATATCACCCCAGAAGTCACCAGAAACCTCCTTGGTTCATCTTCTTCATAAGGGAAAAAACAGTACATTGCAGAAGACGCATATTGCATAAGTGATGTGTACCTGCAACAGCATAATGTCATTTTCCTTAGAGCAGGAGGAGTAGGATGAGTGGGGAATTTGTTTTACAATCTCAAAGACCTGTCTTTGTTTTTCTTTTGCTATTGCCTTTAGTGAATGAGCTCCAAGAATAACTTTGCCTCTTGTCCTGAGAAGAGAGACAACATTGTTAGTGGGATCCACTTATTGTAACTCCCTAATTCTCTACTGATAAAGGGCACTGTTGCTGCTACAGGGTCTCTTCTGTCACACCTAAAACAACTGTAACTTAGAAAAATACAAAATTTTACCCTGTTTTTACAGGTAGCCTTGGCAAATCAAAATGCTGCCATCCTACCTTCTGCTTCCCAGGAACATAGATAAGGTTCAGGCCCTTGACCCTGAACATGCCTGTTTTGTTTCCCTTTGGAAACTCCATGAGGGGTGCATGCATCAGCTTTGCTGTTGGTGCTGGTCTCACTAAGTGTGCCTTCTGCAATTCCTGTTGAGTTTAGAAGAGCTCACAGCATTGTCAGTTCAGAGACCATCACCACTGGCCTGAACTGCACCACTGCTCTGCCCCAGTGCCTTTTCAACGCTATTTGTTGCTGCTGGAGCTCTCTAATATGGTAACCAGGAGTCTGGCGTTCCACAGTCAAGTGTTCCAGTGGACCTTTATATCAGACTGTGTGTGAGAGCGCAGTGCTGAATGGGAGAATATTCATTGCAGAGATGTGTAGGTTGGCCCTCATTTGCATCATACTCCAGCACACACAACCTGCAGAAAGTGATTGTTTCTTTCAGCTATGAAGAGCTAACTGTTGACTGACCAGGCTAATTATTTATTGTATTTTCTCTTAAAAGTGGTGTAATCTGGAAACACTCTTTACCTTATGTTAACAGAACAATTTTTTGGCCCTATGCTGCTTTTGTAGTAGGTCAGATATGGCTTCCTCTGTGTGTGTCTCCTGTCTGTCCCAAGGATTTCTGCTCCTATAAAACTGCATGCTATCTCCTTCTGTGGTGAACTGCTTATCTTGTACAGAATAAAATGACAATAACTTGGTTTTATTTCCTGAGCAGTTATTTAGACTGGCCAGTCCTCTGCCCTGCTGCATTGGCTGACTGAGAAAACAGGGATAACCCTTTCCTCCAATTTCACTACCTCAGTGTTGCTATTCAGTACTTGCATGCAGCTAGAAGCTTGCAAAATATCTCTTCAGAAACAGTGAAGATCATATTCAACTTGCTATTTTTCACTCATTTGAAGCCCACAGCAACTGGAACACAATCATGGTCATGCTAAATGCACAAACCCAACAGTGATATTAACTTCCGCTCTTGAGTTACCAGATGCTAAGGGCAATGTCAGTAAGGACACTCAGATACTCACTAAAGACAATCAGTGCAAGAACTTACACTTTACAGTGGGCAGCTGTTAGCACCCAATCTTCCTTGATCAAAGCTCCTCCACAAACAGATTCATCTGGTCCTTTGATTAGGGCCATAAATGGTCTGGAGTGTGGTACTACTTCACTTCCTCCAATGATATCCACGCATGAACCTGAAAAAAACAAAAGCCACAATACACATGGCTGGGCTAACAAATACTACAAGACACTCAAAGTCAGGAAAAACATCTGATGTAATTGCAAAGCATAGAGGCACACAAGTGTGTAGAGATGTCACAATGCTAGGCTTCAGGGTTGACAGTTAGGATTGCTCAGCGCTACAACTTCTCTGTGTCCAAAATGAGATCAGTGGTGTGAGCTTTGACAAGAAAAACATCGAAGCACCAAAGTATTGTTGCTCTTGCACAGACTTCTTCTCTTGATGCTCTACAGTAAATTTCTTAGCTTTCATTGTGAGTAACAACCTTAGATTTGCCATATGATAAATATTAACAGTATGTGGACACCTGGAAAACAAGCTATGTAGTATAAGACACATTAGATGAATGTGTTATCACAAACCAGAAAATCCAGAGAATGATGTGCATGCATGCCTCTGAAGGAAGAGATCAGATACCACTATGTTAACCCCTTGGAACTCCTGCAAGTAGTCTGGCTTCTGTGCAGCTTTAGTTGATACTCATTCAGAAATTATTTTGTTGAAAGATCGAAGACAGGGAGAAAAAGCTAATAATAAGAACTTGGATAATAATTATGAATACTTGCCTTACATTAATACATATTGGCTGTCCTCATTAGGACCAGAACTTGACATGTCAGCATTTACTTTCAAAAGGTTTGAACTGGGCACTTACCTCCATGAATTATTAGGAGAATGACAGCAGCACAGGTGAAGAAAGTGAAGAAAGCTCTCATGGTTTCTGTCTATAGTGTTCTGCCTTATTCACTGCAGTATATATACACCTAAATGAAAAGGAAGTGGTTTTTGTTTTTCCTCTTAAGGATATCTGATATTTGTAACTGTGACAGAGGCAAGAAATCTCCCCAGCAATGCATTTCACAGTAGAAGTGTTAAACTATGCCATCTGTTGTGTGAAGACAGGATCTGCCTCTGGCTGCCCCATCATAGAATCACAGAATCAGTCAGGGTTGGAAGGGACCACAAGGATCAGCCAGGTCAAACCCCCCTGCCATGGGCAGGGGCACCCTACCCTAGATCAGCCTGGCCAGAGCCCCATCCAGCCTGGCCTGAAACACCTCCAGGGACGGGGCCTCAACCACCTCTCTGGGCAACCCATTCCAGCCTCTCACCATTCTCATGCTGAACAACTTCCTCCTCATGTCCAGTCTGAACCTACCTATCTTCAGCTTTGCTCTATTCCCCCCAGTCCTGTCACTCCCTGATAGCCTAAAAAGTCCCTCCCCAGGTTTTTGTAGGTCCCTTCAGATACTGGAAAGCAACAAGAAGGTCACCTGGGAGCCTCCTCTTCTCCATACTGAACAGCCCCAACTCTTTCAGTCTGTCCTCATAGCAGAGGTGCTGCAGCCCTCTGATCATCCTCGCGGCCCTTCTCTGGACATGCTCCAGCATCTCCACATCCCTCTTGTCATAAGAGCTGCAGAACTGGATGCAGTACTCTGGGTGGGGTCTCACCAGAGCGGAGTACAGGGAGAGAATCACCTCCCTNTGTCTGCTGCACCACACAGCTTGGTGTCATCAGCAAACTTGCTGAGGCTGCACTCAATGCCTCTGTCCATGTCACCCACAAAGATGTTGAACAAGACTGGTCCCAGGACTGATCCCTGAGGGACTCCACTTGTCACTGGCCTCCACTTGGACATGGGGCCATTGACAGCTACTCTTTGGGTGTGGCCATCAAGCCAGTTCTTTATCCATCTTGTGATCCACCCATCAAACCCACGTGTCACCAGCTTGCAGATCAGGATGTGGTGCGGGACAGTGCCAAAGGCCTTGCTCAGGTCCAGGTAAATGACATCAGTTGCTTGCCCCTCATCTGTGAATGCTGCGACCTGTTCACAGAGGGCCACCAGGTTTGTCAGGCAGCATTTGGCCTTGGTGAGGCCATGCTGATTGTACCCAGTCACCTCTTCACTATTCTTCTGTCACAGTAGTGCTTCCAGGAGGATCTGCTCCATGATCTTAGTGGGCACAGAGGTGAGACTGCCTGGCCTGGAGTTCCCTGGCTCCTCCTTCCTTCCTGTTCTGAAAATGGGAGTTATGCTTCCCTTTTTCCAGTCAGTGGGGACTGCACCAGACTGCCACGACTTTTGGAATGGAATGGAGAGGGATTTAGCAACCTCATCTGCCATTTCTGCATTATCAGTCATCTATAGCATTTGCAGAGAGCGAAACATGTAATACAGCCACTGTGCTACATGAGCCTGAGCTCACAGAGATCGAGCTTGGTTTGGCTGCCTGCATGAAGATACACAGCTTCATTGAGACACCCCAAGTGGCCTCCAGGTTATAGTCAATGGAAGTCCATTCCATTCCATATTAGAGACTTACCTATGCTGTTCTAGGCCCAAAAAAACTGATGTGTGCTCCTTTCAGCATCTAATCACACCTCAGCTTTGCACTCAGTGAGCCTTTGTTCAGCACTGAATGTTGTGTAGTGGCGTAAAGGTGAAAGGCCATTTAAAGTGTCTTAAGATGTCTCAGGTCTGCCTGGTGCAGAAGACCATGGCTATGGGTCTTCTGTAGTTGCCATATTAGAGTAACCATGTTCCTGTGTCTGGTAAATTCAGGGTATCTCAAATGTCACTAATTGCTGACTTTCAGGCAACTGAATTAAGTACTGAAAACCAAACAGATCTTGCTAGAGCCTTGTAAAGGCACAGTTCCTCACTTTTATATACCAAAATAATGGCATCCATCATTGTTAAATCATTTAAAACATCAAATACCCTGTCAAGTAACTAGGAGCATTCAGTGACATGTCACTACCACGCAGTCTTGAAAGTTTCTTGAAAACTTGAGCCCTTCTACAGCCAGCCTGCAGAAAGTTTCCATGTGCTGGTTGCACCACATTTTTAAGCTCAGCTGGGCCAGCCTGGTGTGTTTTATCTGTAGAAGACCTTGGACAGAGAGCTGGATCAAATCTACCATTGCCCTCTCTTCTGGGACCACAGGTAATTGCTGGTGATTTCTCTGAAGGAGGCAGAGGTGGAGATATTTCTAGAGATTTCAGAGGTGTTTGTTGTTGGTGTGGCTCACCAGAGACACTACCACCTACTTGACAGAGTGACAGCTCCATGCACTGCAAAACCACAGGAAGATTTTAATTTGCTTTAATTTTTCTCCCTGCTACGTGCACATCCTTTGTATCTATCAGCAGTTAGCAGCAATGGTGTTTTTTTTTTCTTTAAGGTAGTCTCACAAACACCGTACCATCAGGTATTTTAGGTATTATTCTTTCATTTACCATTTATAAATAGTTGCTGAAGTCAGTTTTAATCACATTTTTATTAGCAGTCTTACCATATGGAAGCTGTTTCCTTGGTGGACTGTGTACAAACATCACCAAGGTGAGCACTTGTGAGAAGGAGTCCTGCTCACTGAAATCTGCTTAAACTCATCGTACCACAGTGTCTGTCCTTGGATATTACAGTGTTATGGAGGCAGGAATTAATTTGGCCAAGTCAGGAATTTATAAAAATAGAGTTATTTTATTTTCCCGCAAAGCCGCCCCCAAAACTAGATACAGAAGATAATTTATATTTAATTAGCAGGTTCTTTCTTGGTTGTTTGAGAATATCTACACAATAGGATGCCACAGGTAAACTTGACTAATTTGAAGTCAGGAGCTGAAAAAGGATTAGCTATTTCCACTATCAAAAATAGGCTGGGCCATAGGCTACTCACGACAGCTGACTTGAAAAGAAGGACGACAGCTGACTTGAAAAGAAGGATGATTCAAAGGTCTGTCCCGTGGTCTTTTCAGAAAGCTTCAGGGTCGTTAGGAAGCAATAAGCAGCATAATAGGATGCTTAAGGTGAAGACCTTCAGAGCTTGTCTTCGGAGCATCAAAGGCTTACTGCATAGAAGCTCTCCAGGAAATGGGAGAACTCCAAGCAGGCACACCAGGGCGGGAACACGATCCAAAGCAGGGACGAACTCCATGGCAGGAGCACCCCAAGGAGGGAACACCCCAAGGCGGGAACCCCTCGATATTTATACCCTTTCTCAGACAAAGAGCAGAGTTACCGCTTCCTAGGCGCAAAAAGCGCACAGCCAATCCTCAGCCGAGTGCAGCACGGGCCCGGCACGGGGCACTCCTCGTGCCAGAAGGGTTCCCCCTGCTCCCCCCCTTCACGCCTGCAGGTCTGTTCGCGCCTTTTTCCTCTCCCATTCAAACAGAGGGAGAGGAAATTTCTGGGGTACACGGAACCTCCGGGACATACTGGGAGGTGTCCTGTCTGCTGAAAAGGGCTTTCATTATGTATCATGCTATGCTTACCTGATCTCTTTTCAAGAAAAACCTCTTTGGAAGACACAGAACAAAACACCAGAAAACATTCCTAGATGTTTTTCATGCAACTGAGATAAATCTATGCCTACCATGTTAATACTAATCTTCTATAGTCTGTTTTGCTTTTATTTTAGTTTATTTATTTTCCAAAACAAATGTGCTTATGTTTACTTCCAAATCCTTACTTCTGAGGATATTTTTCTGTAACTCCATGGGTATTACCACACTTACACCTTTAAAAAGAGAAATCTCCTCTAATTCTGAGAGGCCCTACGATTAGAGACAGGCCTGTGTAGTCCAAACGGCTCTGCAACACCTCTTTGCTTTCCCTCACACAGCCCTGAGTGACTGCAGACCAGTTTGCACGTAACCTTTGCACTCCAACACTTCTGTCATGGTGCCTTCTTCAGTTTGTAACTTACAGAGGAGGCTGAAAGTCTGACATAAAGCACTAGGGTGCTCCTTCTGAGCGGGAGGAGTGGGGCAGCGGCAGCGGCGGGTTCCGGTCCTGAGCCAGTCCCTAGCCCGCCCCGGCAGGAGTGCCGGCTGGCGTGGTCTGTGAGCGGCGCCTGGCTGCGGAAGCTCCTCCGCCGGAGCGCAGCCGGCGGGGCGCTGCGCGCTGAGGGTGCTAGAAACTGCTGGCTTTTCACGGGGCCCGGTCAGTAGAAGGCCCCTGGCATCTGTACCTTTTGCCCCCACCAGGTGACATGCAGCTTCCCAGGCGGAGGCCGCCTAGGAGAGCCTGTCTCGCAAGCTGCTGTTGGGTGGCAGCGGTGAGCATGCCTGTGGAAGGGATGCTCAGCGCAGGAGTTGCTATGCGTAGCGGAGGAGTTCCGGCAGGACAGACGCAGACTGAGCGCTATCAGGGAGTGCGAGAAGCAGAGCAGAGGAGTCACACCCTGCGCTCCCTGAACAAATGCAGTAGGCAGCCAGAGCTCCGGACAGGGGCACTCCCTGTCCCATCTCTGTATAGCTGGACGTGGTGATTGAGAGGACAGGAGACAGAGGTGTTCCTGCCCAATATGGTAGCTGTGGCTCCCCAGCTACACACTCCCCATTTCCAGGTGTCCCTGCAGAACAAGTATGAGATCCTTAAAGAGGAACCAACAAATAGCAAGGCCCTGTATGAGGAAACTAATAACAAGAAAGATAGTTCACCTAGGCCAGAAGTACCACCAAGGCTAAGTCATACCAGGCCACACATCAAAAGTGATTCCATGACAAAAACCCAAACATGTCAGTGTACTGGCAGGGCTTTGGGTTTTTTGATCACAGGTTGGTATATACAACTTCTGGCCTGGTGGCAGCAGATGGGATACATCAACAGATGGTGTGATGGTTTGGGTGTCCCCTGCCCCCTGACACTTTTAGAAATTACCCAGACTAGACTCAGTTGGCGCTGAGAATTTGAATGAAGCTTGTACTTACAGCTGGCACAATTTACAAGCAGATATTTACAGTATATACAGATATATACAGAAATATACAAGGTAAAAAAGGTAATACAAACACAATTCCCAAGGAAGAATGGAGGTTCGGCCAGAGGGATTAAAAAAGCAAGGTGAAGCAGCCAAGCAAAAGGAGGGTGAGGTTAGAAAGCAAGATGGAGTCCAGCCAGCAGCCACGAACTCCCTAGCAGGTAAAGAGAAGAGGATAGCCCAGCACGAAGTGCAGAGCAAAGTGACCTAATCTTTGTTTTGCCTTTCCTCTTTACACATCTCAGCAAGACTGTGAGGGAAGTAGACACCATTGTTTTCATTTTCCAGCCTATCATCTAGTTCTTCTCACCAAAACATGCTAGCTAGGCTCAAACTAGCACAGATGGGTAAAAGGATCCTGAGGCAAGAGTTATCAGGCATCATTGAAAGAGAATCAAACTGGATTGTTAGAGGGGAAGGGGTGTTACTGGGCATGCTAGAGACAAGCCTAGGGGAAGCATGCCATTGTTTGCAGGGTGGTGTGCTAGTGAGGATCATCATTCTACCACCTCAGTGAGGCAGGGGTTGGAGATGCATGGGACAGCAAAGATCCAAGTGTTATTGATGGGTTAGAAGCCACAGCAACACCTAAGAATGATCAGGTAGGAATTAGGGCTTTCATTCTCTGAAAGGTTTTGGGAGCATTAGTCCAGCTGAGGTATCTGCACTAACCTGGGCAGCATGAGCAGTTGGCAGCAGGAGCTAGAAGCCATGCTGTAGCAGGAAGACTATGATATAGCAGCCATCACAGAAACATGGTGGGATGTTTTGCACAATTGTAGTGCTGCAATCAATGGCTACAAGCTCCTTGGAAGGAATGGACAAAGAAGGAGAGGTGGTGGGATGGCCCTAGATAGTAGGGATTGTTGCAAACATTTAGAGCTTAATTATAGTGATGATAAGCATGAGTCTATGGCTCAGAACCCGGGGGAAAGCTGAGAAGGCTGATGTCTTGGTAGGATGTCGCAGAGGGGAATTCTGCCGTTATCGCCCGTTTGTGGCAAAGGGGAGAAATCAATAGGTGTGAGATAGTTATACAAAAATATGTGTTTATTAAACTCAATATTCTTAACTCTCAATACCCCCCAACCACTATTTAATATTGTTCATTAATTCATGGTTATGGGTCGACCTTATGGGGAATATATCACAATGAAAGGCTTACTAAGAACTATACTACAATGACTAGCATTCAACTATTAACAGACTATTAACAGAGAGAGTTTTCCCCGCGGCTCAGTTCCGCTTGGGGTCAATATACCACCTGCCCAACGGAGTGGGCTGAAACACCTTCTGCCCTTTGGCAAGAGATTACAAATATTACAGAGGCTTCAAAGTATTTACTAACAATTCTGGTTAGTTATCAATAATTATCAATCACCCTCCGGGGTTATATCAACTGCCTATTTACCTAAGGTCCAAACCTCTGGGAACTATGCCCGTGGACCTGTGAGGCTGGAAATCTTCCCGGTGTGAGGGGAAATAGGAATCTTCCCGTTTCTAGGGGATATTAGTGATCCTCCCGGCTTCTGGGGGAAAGGATGTAGTCTTCCCAGCTATCTGGGGGAAATCAATACAGTCTCTACCTCCTTCTCCTGGCGAGGATACCTTCTGCCTTGTCTCCTGGTTCCTCCTGGAAGCTTGGTCCGGGAACTGCTGCGGGACCGGTGGCAGGACCTCTGTTGCTGGAGAATGGGTGCTGTGCAGCACGGTTCTCACCCTGGCTGTCAGGTCGATCGCGCCTCTGGTCTGCTCCTGGTGGCTTGGCAGCTTTGGCTCTTACCAGGCTGAAGCAATGGGCATACACGGCTAGCTGGAGTCTGTGCTCCTCAGATATATAGACAGTGCAGGATCGAATGTCCTGATTAGTTCACCTCGGCTGGCTGGCTGGGAGATTCCATCTCCATATCAGCATGAGCAAATAGGCCGGTGACACAAAATAACAGACAATAGTTGTGCCCAAGTCTAAGTACAAGCGATCGTGAGGACAGGGCCTCAGCGTGAGTGTGAGAGAGGAGAGAAGAAGCACGCTCTGGCGAGCTGGAGAGAAGCTCTGTAAATGTGCTCACTGGAGAGAAGCGCTCTCTCTGGATAGAAGCTCTGGAACACATGTGCACTCTGATTTATAAACTATGGGCCGAGATCAATTGGCCTAATTGGCCACTATTGACCAATCGGTTTGGCAGACAGCCAAACATCACCAAAATAGGCGAATTCACTATGCCTTATACCTCCATAAATGGAGAGAGCATAGGCTGGGCCACACGCTCAGTGTGGGCTTATGCAACCTGTTTACAAGCTGCTTATGTAACTTGTTTACTACAAAGGCCTTAGCAGGGCCGGGGCCAGGCAGACACCATGGCACCTTGGCCTTTTGTACCTTTTATGCCTTTTAATCTGTTTACCCTTTTTGGGCTTGTTTACCCCTGGTTTGGGGAGGAACATGCCTGGGCAGGCAAAGCAAAGTGAGGCATAGAATGAGCCTATTTTTCAGGCCTATGGGTCCTCCACAACATAAGATTCTGTCATAAACCAGACAGAAAACTGGACATAAACTGGACAGAAAAGCAGATGAGATATTGTTTAAGCATGTTGGAGAAGTCTCATGATCGCTTGCCCTAGTTCTTGAGGGGAACTTCAACTTTCCAGATGTCTGCTGGAAACACAAAATAGCAGAGAGGAAATGGTCCAGGACATTCCTAGAGTATGTTGAAGATAACTTCTCTACACAACTGATGAGTGAAACTACGAGAGAAGACAGTAAGCTGAACCTGCTCTTCATGGACAGGCTGCTGGGTGATCTGGCATCTGGAGGTGGTCTAGGGTGCAGCAATCATGAAATGAGTTCTTTGTTTTTAGGGGTGGGAGGAAGGCATCAGAACTGCTACCTTGGACTTAAAAAAGGCAGAAAGCTGTACAGGAGGCTGCTGAACAGCATCTCTTGGGAGGTAGTTCTAAATTGTATAGGAGTCCAGGAAGGATGGACAGTCTTCAAGAGGCAAGTATTAAATGTCCCTGTATACCGTAAGACAGATCAGCTGCAAAGAAGACCTGTGGCTGCTACTCTGGGCAAAAAAGGAGAGGGTATGACCTTTGAAAGATGAGGCAGGCCACACTTGCTGACTATGAGAATATTGTGAAACTACGTAGGGAGAAAATTAGAAAGTCCAAAGCCCATCAAGAAATTAATCTGACTACTGCTGTAAAAGGCAATAGAAAATCTTTCCATAAATACATCTTGGGAGGGGACACAAATGACCAAAGAAGTATTCCATGACATATGCCTCAAAGCAGGACCATTGTAAAATTCTTTCATTAGCTTCTCTGCTGCGTAAGCAATTGGTCTTCAAGAGGACTGAGACAGGGAAGCAAAATGTTCTGTCCTTTCCTCCAGTGCCCATGAAGCATAGCCAGTCTCAGCAGAAACCACTGCTCAAGTCAAAGAACAAGCATTCTACTCAGGTACTCATTGTACCGTTTCTAGCCTTTGCCTTTGAGGAAATTTCCCATGTGCACTTAGCACTCATGTCAGTGGATCACTCTTAGCTCTGCTCAGTAGTGTTGAACACTTCTGTCCCTTATCCCATACTCAGTCACTTTGATTGTTTTGCATTCCTGATGACTCTGCTCCTTTTTCCTTCTTGCTGCTTACTGTGGTGCTAAAGGTAAACACCAGCTATGATGTTAGGACACTAGTTCAGGGGAATAATTTAAACCACAGCTCTAAACCTTACAGAGCCACTGGTTGCCTGTCAGGCTTCATCTTAGCTCAGCTACAGGGCTGGTGTCTGGGGCTGGAGAAAGGAGGGCAGGAGAGCGGTGCAGAGCAGGCAGCACAGCGAGACTGATCTGTGATGGTTTCTGTGTGTCCTCCCTGAACTGCTTCATCCCCAACCCCAACCTGGTGTGTTTGTCTTGGCATACCCCTCAGTGACTGGGAGGAACTCTCTCAGGAACTTGATGGGTATAACATAGCACAATATGATGGGGATACCTATTTTACTTTCTCCTCTGCCACTAATGCCAAATCATATTTACCTGTTGCCTTTTTTTGGCTCAGGTCTTTGCTCAGCTTCTCTATTTTAATATATTTACTGTGTGATGTCACAGAAAAATGTAATAGTGCAGAAATGCTGACTACTGACTCAGGGTGGGAGAATGGCACATGAGCTGGCTGGGCTTGTTGAGA
>WAAF01020264.1:0-36471 GCA_013400475.1 Tricholaema leucomelas
ATTCTATTCTATTCTATTCTATTCTAAAGCTTTAAGACTTTGCAAGGGAAGATTGGATTGAACAGAGCCACAGGTGATACGGAGCAACACAACCAGAGTTGCAGAGAAGGCTGCAAGCAGGGCAAGCTTAACCTGTCTGATGCTTTGAGGAGATTTTGAGCAGTCAGATCTCATTGCTGAGGCCAGATTTCATTGTTGGCGTTGTGCCTCCTCCGCTTCTTGTGAGGTGCCAATGTCCTTAAGGGAGAGCTTCCCTGGGTTTCTTACCTGCTTCCCTGGGTTTCTTACTGGCTGAAGAGGTTTTGGTAGGTGGGGAGTAGGAGGTGATGGACTTGGTTGAAGGCAGCCTTTTCACTGTGAGGCTGGAGCCAGGTTCTGCTGGGTGATGCCCAGTGATAGGACAAGGGGCAATAGTGGAAGCTGAGGCATAGGAAGTTTCATTTAAACATGAGGAATTTTTTCGCCATGAAGGTGCCAGAGCACTGGCACAGGCTGCTCAGGGGGTTTGTGAGGTCTTCCTCTCTGGAGATACTCAAAACCCAAAACCCACCTGCAGGTGTTCCTATGTGATCTGGTCTAGGAGACGCTGCTCTGGCAGGGGGTTCAGAGTGGATGAGCTTTGGAGGTCCTTCCCAGCCCCTGACATCCTGTGGTTCTGTGATCCCTAAGCTCACACAGTACCACAGAGGGGCTGCATGTCTCAATGATGGACATGTGCCAGCAGTGCCCACATGGGGCTCAACAGCCATCATGTCAGTCCTGGGAAACAGAGAGGGCACTTGCCCGAGACTCTCACTGACCCCAGGAGGCAGTTTGAACTGGGGTTGCACATGTGGGTCTGTCTAGCACCCGGCAGTGGCAGTCTGGGGCAAACTCCACAGGGAAGAGTGCCATCTGCTGAACTGCCACTCGTGATTCCCACAGTGCCCATCTGCTTTAAGATGCTCTGTTGTACTCACTGACCTAGCCTAACCCTGCTGTGGCTCATGATATCCAGTGAGCTCACTGCCTGAGGGGCCATGGCTGCAGGCCAAATAGGAGAAATGTAATACTGAAATATATGTGTGCTTCAGTGCTCAAAAATGCAGCAGTTAGCAGAGCGAAGGGGCTGGTGGAAAACTGGGAACGTCTGCCTGCCCAAAATCAGAGCCTTCACCAGAAGCGAGGAGCAGGAGAGTACAACCAGTTTGTAGGGAAAGAACACTTCCAGTAAGGTTTGCTTTTCATTCTCAGCTTCTTTCTAGCACTGAAATCTGTCCTGGGAAATTTCCATTGCATTACGATGGGCTCAGTTAGGATTGTTGTAATCAAATAAGTCCACTTGGCAGAGGAGCGGAAGAGGAAGGTGCTGCCATCGCAGGGTCAGCTGCACATCCATCTTTTGCTCATCCTTCTCCAGTGGTACATGCTCTGATATTGGGCTTTGGTTTTACTCAGATATAGTTCCAGTGGTTCCCAAGCCTCAGAATCAAATTGAAGACATTCAGGCCTCAGCATTACCCATACATACTCGACACATACAGGTAGATATGAGGTGTGCAGGTCTTCTACACACCCATGTAAAATAAACACAGAGAACCCTGTTCTAAATTATCAGCTGAGGGAAGTCTGCTCTGTGTAACCTAAATACTTTGCCTGATTCTAAAAGTTGCATTGAGTCATAGAATCCCAGGATCATAGAATCATAGAATGTCAGGGGCTAGAAAGCAGCTCCAAAGCTCATCCAATCCAACCCCCCTGCTAGAGCAGGAGAAGGATGATGAAGCTGGTGAGAGGTCTGGAGCACAGCCCTGTGAGGAGAGGCTGAGGGAGCTGAGAGGAGGCTCAGGGCAGAGCTCATTGCTGTCTGCAGCTACCTGAAGGGAGGCTGTAGCCAGCTGGGGTTGGGCTCTGCTGCCAGACAACCAGCAACAGAAGAAGGGGACACAGCCTGAAGCTGTGCCAGGGCAGGTCTAGGCTGGATGTTAGGAGGAAGTTGTTGGCAGAGAGAGTGATTGGCATTGGAATGGGCTGCCCAGGGAGGTGCTGGAGTTGCTGTGCCTGGAGGTGTTGAAGCCAAGCCTGGCTGGGGCACTTAGTGCCATGGTCTGGTTGATTGGCCAGGGCTGGGTGCTGGGTTGGACTGGATGAGCTTGGAGGTCTCTGCCAACCTGATTAATTCTATGATTCTATGATCACACAGGAACACATCCAGGTGGGTCTTGAATATCTCCAAAGAGAGAGACTCCACAACACCCTCGGGCAGCCTGTTTGTGTCACCCTCACAGGTTAAAAATTCCTCCTCATGTTTAAATGAAACTTCCTCTGCCTCAGCTTCCACCATTGCCCCTTGTCCTTTCAACAGGCATCACCCAGCAGAGCCTGGCTCCAGCCTCCTNCAAAGGAGCAGGAGAACCTCTTTTGACCTACTAACCACGCCCTTCTAATATACCCCAGAATGGCACCCACCCCTCCTGGCCATGAGTGCACGTTGCTGGCTCATGTTCAACCTCCCACCCACTAGGACTTCCAGATTCTTTTCACCTTCATCACTTTCCAACAGGTCAGTCCCCAGATTGACTTCCACAGCATTAGTTTGGACCCCAGAGACATCAGTGAGATTAAATTTAAGCCTCACATAGTAATGTCAGGTCTTGCAGTACTCCTGGGAGCCTCACGACTGCTCAGAACTGCTAGGTAGAGTCCCAGGTGACCCTGTCTTGCATCCTCACTCTTGGTTTCTCTCTCGCTTCAGAGATATTTAAGGAATGCTGGAGGCCAGAGGGAGGAAGAAATGAGAGCTGTAGAAGGCTGTCCGAAAGAGGCTTAGTCCTTTTGAGAGGAAATGTTCCCAGAACTGTTACTTAATGCTATGTTGGACTGTCATGGAAGAGCAAGGCTTCTTTCTCCTCTTATGTAGGGCTTAACTCTGCAAACACCCTTACAGCCACATGTCCTATCTGTATCACTCGCACATCTTGGAAACATTCACTGTGATAATAATTCTACTTTCAAAAAACAGCTTTTTTAGTTATAGTGCATCAATTCTTCAGAACATTTTGGTTTTCTTCCTTTGAAGTGCCTAAAAAGCTAAAGAGATAAAAAAACCTCAAGAGCAAGAACTGAGAATCAATTTCATAACAAAGTTTTCATCTGTATAAAAACAACAATGTCTTAAAAAGCTCCCCCAAACTATAGCAGCATAGCATCATTTCTGTTAGAAAAGACCTTTAAGGTCATCAAGTCCAACCATTATTCAACTCTACCAGGACTGGTGCTAAATCAAAAGGCAATTTTGATGGTTCTCCTCATGTGGCACGAAAAGAGTTCCAAAATACCTTCCCTCCACCAATGGAGAGAAGAATTATTTTTCTATGCTGGTTTGAGGCTAATTGGAATATTTTAATGAGAGAAAACATATCATTGGCTGTGACAAGAAAATAATAGTGATGTCTACATCACTCATTGGTTCTGCTGAGAGATATAAAAGCAGGAAACATTGTTGTGGAGGGGTTTGAGTCTGAATTTGGGGTGACATCTGAGGCCGATTTGAAGGTTATTGAATAATTTATTAATATGTACAAAGAGAATTTCCCCCAAACTTATGCACAGCTACCCACACAAAGTCTTTGCACACAGTTAGTGAAACTACTTTACAGAATGTCTGTTTACAGCTGAATTGAGCAATTTGGTAGAGGCTTAGCAATGTTCTGGCCAGAGCCTGGCGGCATAAAGTGCCGCTGGTAAAGTTAACAAAATCCCTTAGCCACTTGAACCAAGAGAGTCTGAATAGTCACTGGTTGGAAGGCTCAGTAGCTGTGGTCCCAAACATATCTATAGCAGAATCCAGGTGGCTGATTTCTCGTGGAGCTGATAGTTCAGTTCACACTGGGGGGCGCTGTCTGAGAAGGTTCCACGGACACGCTGGGGCTGATGCGGCAGGCTGGAGCGGGGCCGGCCGGGAACGCCTGGTTCCATCACCCACTGGATCGGTGCAGGCTGTCGTGGGACAAAGGGGACATGTCGAGAGAACAAAGGCAGTGGCCCCGGGCAGCAGGCAGGGAGAGGTGAATGCAGAGGGTGGCAAGAGCCTCTTGTTCACCTGGATTGCACTGTTTATCTGATGTGGGCCGAGATTGATGGTCCTTTGGCCACCATATTGTCCAATGGGCTTCTGGCAGCTGGCCAAAACACACCAAATTAGGAAGGGTCCACAGGTCTGGTACCCCAAGTATGGGGAGAGCATGGGTCTCGCAGCCGGTGGGCCGTACACTAAGCGTGTGGGCCTATGCTACCACTTACGTAACACATTATAAAGCCTGGGCCCTGGGCAGGCCAGACGTTGTGGCACCTAATGTCCATTCAATGTGTTTGCCTCTGGTTTGGGCAGGAAAACATGCCCAGGCAAGGCAAGGCCTATGTAGGCCTGTTTGGGCCTATGTGGTCCTCCACTACAGACATAAACAAAGTCATTCAGTGTCTCTGCTGCTGCTGCTGTGTGAACTATCTCTGCCTGAGCCTGCGTAACCCCAACCAATCATTCTGCTTCTAACTCCCTATCTGGCAATCTCACCCCTGCATGTAAGACTTCTGATAGAAGGGTGGGGGTGGAAAGAAGGAGGGGAGTTGGTTTGAAAGCCCTCCTGGGTGGTTCTGCTGTCCAGGAGGGGCTTTGCATTTCTGCATTACTTCTAACTTGTGTGTAACTGCATACAGCTGTAGATATCTGTGTCTGCTGTGCATATGTGCTGGTCAGTTGTGCCATGCTGTACATACAGCTTCATTCCTTAACTTCCAGCTGGCTGAGTGAGTCTGGTGAATCGTGGGGGAGGGGAAAACTCCCAAAGTACCACATTTTCTTGCAGTCCTTCCACCAGGGTTGAAAATGCTGAGCATCTTAGGCGATTATGCTCTGGAGTTCCACTGCAAGGCAAAGGAATTATACTGGAGCAGCACTAGGCTAAAAAAGAGACACTGGAGCCTGAGTTCTAGTGCCCTTCCCATAGTCTTACATTACTTGGACTATGAATGCCAACAAATGCCATGACTGTCTTCAGGTTTTCAGTTGTTAACAGCAAGAAGTCATTGCAATACAGAGATCAGTTTCAAAAGGGTGCCAAACCAGATGAAAGCAAAGGTAGACTGCTCCACAATCAGGAGGACAGAAGATGAGAAGCCACAGAAACCTGGGAATATTTCACATTTGGCTTCTGGGATGAGAAATTCCCCCCCCGCTAATTTAAAACAATTTTAGTGTAGCTACTAAAACAGTGCAGTAGTAAGCCACCAAAATTGTATTTTTGGAAGGAAGTGAACTTTCAGTAAAATTTGATATTCAAAATTGCTGTTTGTAATCACTTGAGAGAGAGGTTCTGGGGTGGTTTGTTGTTTTTTTTTTTTCTTTTTGCCTCCCTTTAAAATCTTCCTGTGAAGCAAGAGGAATGTGCAAACCAGTATGGGCTAGTAAAGCATATGACACAAAGCTTGGCTCTACTGAAGTCATAATTGGATGAGACTGTGATCCACCCACAGAAATAACACAAATCCTTTAACAAGACACTTAAGAATAGTTAACTAAAGCCAACATAGCAACAAACTTCCCCTGAAAACACACCTTATCTCAGGAAGTGAAAACCATTCACTGCCTGAATTTCAGTTAACTTTGTCACACTTTTCAGAGCCATAGCAGTTGCAAGCTTGATTCACATTGTGATGACAGATAATGGCTTTTACAGGTCTGGCTTGGTGGAACCCTGGAAGAAGGCTTGCCAGGCTGTATTGCTTGAGTAAAGAACATTAAATAGGCAGCTAAAGTGCTTCACCTCCTCCTCTGCCTCTCTTCCCTCCCCCCCATCTTTTGTAACTTCCCATAGAGGTTTATGTGTGTTGCATCTGTGTGTGTGTCTTTGTGTCTGTGTCAGTAAAAGCCCAAACATTAGATCACAAGTTCTTGTTTATATAAGCTTCAATTTACCCTTCAGGCAGAAACTTAGAGATTTCCAAACACACAGATGCTTGCCACTATCCAAATTCAATTTGAAATGCTCTGCACAACATCTCCTTTAACTTAACTAACCTTGTATTGTTCTAATACTTCATAACATGTTTTGATTGCCGAACATCATTACTAACTCCACCATAATTACAAAAGTTAATTGAAACACAAATAAATGAAATGCCATAAAATGTCAAATCTTCGGGAAAAAACACCCATTGTGTTCATTATATGAAACACATAAAGATGACTTCACAAATACTTATTATGGGAAAGATATACAAAAGCAGAGGGAACATGCTGCTACCTCCTATGATTTCGATCCTCAAAGAGATCCTACAGGAATGCCATCCAGAGGGACCTGGACAGACTGCAGAGCTGGGCACAAGCCAAACTCATCAGGTTCAACAAGACCAAGTGCAAGGTCCTGCATTTGGAGCGATGCAATGCCAAGCACCAATCCAGGCTGGGCAGGGACTGGCTGGAGAGCAGCCCTGAGGAGAGGCACTTGGGGGTGCTGCTGGAGGAGAAGCTCAACAGGAGCCAGCAGTGTGCACTTGGAGCCCAGAAAGCCAAGCAGAGCCTGGGCTGCATCAGCAGAAGTGTGGCCAGCAGGGCCAGGGAGGTGATTCTGCCCCTCTGCTGTGCTCTGCTGAGACCCCCTCTGGAGTACTGCATCCAGTTCTGGAGCCCTTGGGACAAGAGGGCTGTGGAGATGCTGGAGAGTGTCCAGAGCAGGGCCAGGAGGATGCTGAGAGGGCTGCAGCAGCTCTGCTGTGAGCACAGACTGAAAGAGTTGGGGCTGTTGAGTCTGGAGCAGAGGAGGCTCCCAGGTGACCTTCTTGTGGCCTTCCATGAGAGTGGTGAGAGGCTGGAATGGGTTGCCCAAGGAGATGGTTGAGGCCCCATGGCTGGAGGTGTTTCAGGCCAGGCTGGATGAGGCTATGGGCAGGCTGCTCTACGGTAGGGTGTCCCTAGGCATGGCAGGGGAGTAGGACCTGGCTGATCCTTGTGGTCCCTTTCAACTCTGACTGATTCTATGATTCTATTCTATTCTATGATTCTATGAATCAGTAAGGATTGGCCTTCATCTGCCAAGAGTCTCAGGACCACAACTTACTCACATTGAGAAAAAAAAACCAATGATCAGAGGCAGAAAACTCAGGAAACAAAGAAAGGTTTACTTAGGGAATTGCAACAGAATGCTCTCCTTAGGGGTAGATTGCAAGGCAATGGAAGGCAGAGGGAGAAGGGGCAAACCCAGCAGGCTCCGGGGAATGCAAAATTTTCACGCCATGACACACCTCAGCTTCTTTCCACAGGCACATTGTGGAGGCAGCAGCTCTGCACTCTAGAAATAGGTGAAATAGGAGAGGTTCAGGATCAGCATCACAGGACTGAAAAAAAAAAACCCACCAAGCTCATGCTGCAGATAACCTGGAGGAATCCTCAAGGTCTCACTCATGAATTCATGTCAAGAGACTATGCAAAGCAAATGTAACTGGGTTACAGACATGGGAAGCAGAAAGTTTGTCACTACTGATCTCCATTTTGCCCCCATGCTGCTTTTGGCTGCACTTCTTTCAGACAGCAGGGTCTAGAAAGCATCTGTACATAATGCTCCCCCAAATAATGAAAAGCTGTGCCTGTCGACGCCATCATCTGCCAGACGATGTGCTGAATCAGCCATATTCTGCATGGAGGTCCTTCTGAAGGGTGTCCTCCTGCTCCTGCTTCTCCCTGATCCTTCTGCATCTCCCAGAAAAGGGACTTCAGTTCCCAGCCTGCAGCTTGCATCCTATGGAACACACAAACTCCAGGTCACAATTAGCAATTTCCTGCTGTCAACTCTTCCCCTCTAATGAGCTGGCTGTTGCAGAGTGCATTCGTGGCATTTACTCCGTCACAGTGGACTGATTCTGTAGTGCCCTCTGCCAGAGCTAACGTTGTGCATATCTCAATGAGAGACTGTCAGGATGCCCTGGGTGAAGTGTGAGACAGAGGAGGTGGATGTCTGTGCAGGGGATGCTGCCGTGAATGGCTGAAACACTGCAGAACTTACACCCTAATTTACCCAATAGTAACTTTCCATGTCTGCTACACGTGTTTGAGGTGCACTGAAAATAGGCTGTTACATGCCCACAGGATATCCATATATTGTCCCTCTCTGGCACAACATGAATCTATGGCAGGACTTGCTGCATAGCTTGAAAAATGTAAGCACAGTGTGTTCTCCAAGATTCACAGCAACATATGTCTGCCTATCTTGCTCAGAGCTCTGCCTGAAACATGTTAATGTGCATGTACAAGTAAAGGCATGTTGAGGGGGGGGTTGGTTGAGGCATATTTTACCACTGGATTTATACAGGCATGGAGTAACACCTACTTCCCCCCCCCCCCCCTTCAAAGAGCTAATCCACATGCGTAATTGAAACAAGTCCTTATTCCCCTCGCTATAAATTTGTACCAGATGTATCTCTTGCACATGCTGCAGTTTGTGGCACTACCTGCGAGCTGCCTTGATCTGCAGGGAAATGCAACTGAGGGAGGCTGCAGTGCAGGATGTGCTGTGTCCTAGACTTGGTCACAGGCGAGTCTGTAAACACAGTAAACAGCTACATTATCACTCTATTGATTTGCTCTGTGTACTATGATGGCTTGATTGCTGTAAACAGGAATCGTGCCACTAAAATAACAAACAAAATTGATTGTACTCAGGCACACACATTGCAATTTCCACTGGCTCTTAGGCTTGCCGCGGTCTAAGCTCACAGATGGTGGGGCTATGAATAGCTGCTTTTTGTAGCATAAGGGGAGAAAGAAGATGTGGAAATGTTGTGGATACTCTGCGTGGCATCCTTAAGAACTAAAGTATGAGGACTTTAAGTACTGAGCTGAGAGCAGTTTGAAGACCTTTCAAAAGGACTAACCATGCAGCAGTGCCTTTGCTTAGCTAAACGACCCTGAGACTCCCTTCAAAACTCCTCTGATACAACATCAGCCAGCCCTTTGAAAAAAATGCAGAGGTTCCACAGAAAAAAAAGTTGCTACTGCTTTGAGTTCTCTGAAAACTAATCCCATGAAGAAAACGGTATCGCAGGAAGTCAGACACGGAGCCTTTCCTCACCGGGTCCAGGTGACCCAATAAAAAGGCCTTACGCCCATGGACACCAGCAGAAAACCCTGTGCATACTCCCAGACACACAAAACAAACTGGGCAGAAAGCGTAACACAGCTTCAAAGCCTTCTGAGATGTTTATCCTCTCATTTGGGCATCTGCTAAAAAAAAACAAACCCAACCACCACCACCCTCTGTTTTTGTTTAATATATTGAAAAAACACAGCAAAAAAATGGAAAAGCAACTTGTGAACCACCTACTAACAAGTAAAAGTGTAGCAGATGCAAACAAAGAGCTGCAGTATTTTTTTCACCATGTGTTTCAAATCAATCTTATTCCTTCATCAGCTGGAAACAAAGCATAATGTTATGGTTCTAACAGTAACTAACCTTGATCTATCAAACCACAGTAAAAATAGCAGCACTTTGACAGGCCATTTCTCTGGTTCTATTTCTTTTCTTCATAGGCAGTCAGTAGGACTAACTCAGATTCGATGGTTTAGAATATAATTTAATAATTATATTATCTAAATATTCCCACTCCTGCTTCTCCCCTAATTGCCTCCTGGTGTTCAAATGCCTCCACTGCTCATTCGCTGGTTTCTGCTCCATTCGGTTGTCATTCTCTTTGACAACCTCTAGCCTGCGGTTTCAGGTACACGGGGTGGTGGTGGGGAGGGGAGGACCCAAGGAAAGGTCTGGGCAGGACTGCAGCTGCTTCCTCCCTCACACACCACAAAGCACTGGGGAGCACCAATGCTGTGGCTACAGTCCTCAGCAGCCTCTTGATAAATCTCCCCTCACGTCCAGGCACCTGCACACTGTGGTACTTTTACTATCTTTAAAACAAGCCATTCATCTTGAGGTTAATGCCCAAAAAGCTGCACGTACTTCTCTCACCACAAGCCTGCTTGTGAAGATCGACCTGTATTTTAAAATTAGAGGCCCTTTCCTGGCTTCTCTCTGCTCCTGTTTTGCAATTTAAGAATTTAATTGGCCTTTGCACCACAGAGCCCAAATGCCAGCACGCAAGGCACCCGGGAAGATAGTAAGAGCAAGGCACCAGAGAGCATGACTGAGTAACAGCCAGGGGACCCTTCCAACTGCTTTTTGTATCATGCTCCCTTGCAGGCACCTTGTAAATGCACAGAGAGACCTGACTAAGCTGTAGGTGGAAATTTGCCTTCTGTCTGCACCATGTGCTGCCATGGCTGGTACTATGCCAAAGTGCTGCTGGTGTGAGTGCTGGGTTGCTTCTGCCAGGCACCCAGCAACAGAACAAGGGGACACAGTCTCAAGTTGTGCCAGGGCAGGTCTAGGCTGGATGTTAGGAGGAAGTTGTTGGCAGAGAGAGTGATTGGCATTGGAATGGGCTGCCCAGGGAGGTGGTGGAGTCACCATCCCTGGAGGTGCTCAAGAAAAGCCTGGCTGGGGCACTTAGTGCCATGGTCTGGTTGACTGGCCAGGGCTGGGTGCTAGGCTGTGCTGGGTGAGCTTGGAGGCGTCTTCCAATCTGGCTGATTCTGTGATTCTAGTGTTCCAAGGTGCTGTTGATGTGGGTGCTAAGTTTTCCTTTACCACCCACAAGCAATCAGCTGTAGTGCTAGGACATTGCATGCTCTACTGGCAAACATCTTCTAGATTTGTTGAATTGCAGCTCCCTGTGCTGGCAAGGCCACAGAACCATAGAATGGTTTAGGTTGGAAGGGACCTCAAAGGTCAGCCAGTTCCAACCCTCTGACATAGGCAGAGACACCTCCAACTAGAACAGGTCACTCAAGGTCTCATCTAACCTGGTCCTCAAAGCCTTCAGGGAGGTGGTGGAGCGCAGAATCACTGAACATGATCAAAGATTGAAGATCAAAGATCCTATTGAGTGATTCTGTGCTCCACAACCTCCTTGGGCAACCCATGCCAGTGTCTCACCACCCTCACTGCAAAGAACCCTTTCCTAACATCCACTTTCAATCTCCCCTCTGCCACTTCAAACCCATTCCTCCTCCTCCTGTCATTACCAGACCTTGTCAATAGTCCCTCCACAGCCTTCCTGCAGCTCCCTTCAGATCCCGCAAGGCCACTCCAAGGTCTCCTGGAAGCCTTCTCTTCTCCAGGCTGCAGAGCCCCAACTCTCTCAGCCTGTCCTCAGAGCAGAGCTGCTGCAGCCCTCCAAACATCTTGGTGGCCTCCTCTGGACTGGCTCCAACACTTCCATGTCCTGCTTGTGTTGGGGGCTCCAGAACTGCACACAGGACTGCAGGTGGGCTCTGAGGAGAGCAGAGCCAAGGGGCAGAATCCCCTCCCTTGCCCTGCTGCCCACACTGCTCCTGCTGCAGCCCAGCACAGGGTTGCTGTCTGGGCTGCACTCACACTGCAGGCTCATGTTGAGCTTTCACCACCCCAGACCCCCAGGTCCTGTTCCTCAGGGCTGCTCTCAGCCATTCCCCACCCAGCCTGGAGTTGTGCTTGGAATTGCACCCACCCAGGTACAGGACCTTACACTTGCACTGCATTTACCAGCACATTGCTACAAAGTGAGATTCACTGCTCCCTCCTTTGCTTCCCTCCCAGCAGTCTGCAGGGAGCTCTGCTCAGATTGGTGCTTGGAGGGGTACTTTGAGGATGTCTCAAACTGAAGAAACTGAGCATTGTAGGTCTGCCAGATTCACAGCTCTCTGAACTACCTTAGATTGTCTTAGCCAAACTTCTCTGATCACAGACTTAGATTCATGAACTCAGCAAACTGTGTGCCCAAAACACAGGTGAGAAAGCAGTGACTGTCAATGTAAATGTGTTCAAGAACAACTTTGGGCCAGCTCCAAAAGAGGATTTTAAGTACTTTATTTGAGAATCTCAGAGCTCCAAAACATGATACTGAAAATAGCTTCCTACTCCTGGAGACATGCTGGGTAAAAAGAAGTGTGGCCAGCAGGGTGAGGGAGGTGATTCTCTCCTGCTACTCCACTCTGCTGAGACCTCACCTGGAGTACTGCCTCCAGTTCTGGAGCCCCTATGACAAGACGGATGTGGAGATGCTGGAAGGGGTCCAGAGCAGGGCCAGGAGGATGCTGAGAGGGCTGCAGCAGCTCTGCTGTGAGCACAGACTGAAAGAGTTGGGGCTGTGCAGGAGGCAGAAGAGGAGGCTCCCAGGGGACCTTCTTGTGGACTTACTGTGTCAGAAAGGGCCTCCAAAAAAGCTGGGGAGGGACTCCTGAGGCTGTCTGGGAGTGCCAGGACTGGGGGGAATGCAGCAAAGCTGGAGGTGGGGAGAGTCAGACTGGAGGTGAGGAGGAAGTTGTTGAGCATGAGAGTGGTGAGAGGCTGGAATGGGTTGCCCAGGGAGGTGGTTGAGGCCCCATGGCTGGAGGTGTTTCAGGCCAGGCTGGCTGAGGCTGTGGGCAGCCTGCTCTAGGGTAGAGTGTCCCTGGCCATGGCCAGGGGTCTGGAACTGGCTGATTTTTGTGGTGCCTTCCAACCCTGACTGATTCTATGATTCTATGAGTGAAAAAGGCAGCTGATTCTTTGCAGCTTAAATTTTCCTCCTTGGTTTGTGCATCTGCATTGACTCATCCTGATACAGAGTCATAGAATCATAGAATCAGTCAGGGCTGGAAGGGACCACAAGGATCATCCAGTTGAACAATCAGTATGGACAATCAAGCTTAGTCTCCTTCTCTTTATGATCTAATTCACAGTTCTGTCTCCTTCCTTAGATGTAAGTGTCCTGACACCAAGCTCTGAACTGTTCTGAGCAGATGTATTACACTCCACCACCATGCCACTGGACTGACAAGACTTCAAGGTTCATGCAGCCGAACATGATTCAGTAGCTTAAAGGTTATGTGGCTCAGCTCAGTAGGAAAAGTTCTGAGTTCTGTTTTTTACTCCAAAGACATCAACTGAGTTTCAGATGAAAAATACAGGAGCGATCCTGGAAACAAGCACCAGAACTCTGCTTCTCCGCTGCACCCTGTATTGGAAATTAATAATAGTTATGAATGATGATTATTAATTTCTGTAGGAATATTAATTTCAATTATTAATATTCAAAAATTGGGAACTTTTGCTGAGATTCTTTGGATTTTTGGTCTACAGGAAGCAATTGCACTGAATTAAACACTTTAAACAATCAGAACTTGGAAAATAGGAATGTGAGAGCAGGAAAAATTCTAACTATGGTTATAGAGTCTTGGCATTCACTCCAGCAGATGTACTCACGACACTTTGGTGCCTGAGTAAGTCTCCTGTGTCAAAGATGCTTTCAAACTGGTGACAACGATCCCAGGGTAAAGTACAAAATATTCCAGGTGGAGGGGAAGGAGTTGCTGCTAAGCCGCTGGTGTGAGCTGCCTTTAACGAGCCGCAAACGAGGAGAGGCAGGAAGGCTGATGCAGACAAGGGCTGGTGCAGAGAGCCTGAACACAGAAAGGCTAATGTAGAAAGGCATGGTTTCCCAAACCATCCCCCCTTAAATACTTCATTTTGAAATCAAACTGACCAGCAGGCACTGGCACCGTTGTTCTGGCCAATGAATTCGAAGCTTCCTGCCTCCTCTGACCACGCAGGCACAGTGAGGGCAGCACAAGACACCTGACACGAGCTGCTAAGCCCCCTAACCCTCAAGGCTTTGCTGGGCCCAAACCCTTATTTGCTCATCCGACTCACTCCTGGACCCTGGCCCAATGGGAGAAGGAGAGCAAGGGTTAAACGGACCTAGCAGAATGTATAGCTCAGCAGGAAAAGTTCTGAGTTCTGTGTTTTGCTCCAGGGACAGCATCTGCATTTCAGACGAAACAGAACAATACAGAACGATCCTGGAAACAAGCACTAGATCTCTGCTTCTCCGCTGCACCCCAACCACTGACTACGCAGCAACGCTCTGTCTCCCTCAGTCAGACTTTCATGTTCTCTGCACAGCAGCCCCATTTTCTAAAGGGCGTGAGAGGACTTCTTTTCTGCCTTCTGCACCAACCTATTGCAGTTAGGTAACCTCCTGTTCGCTTTCATGTTCTGTAGTGTGGGAGAAGAGAGATTTTGAGGCACACTGCTGTATTGAAATGAAGACAGCATTGAGCCTGTTTTCCCTGAGCATTCTCATGACTCCTGAAAGGCACAGCACAACTTTTTGGCTGCATTTTAAAATAAACAAACGAGCCCTGTCTAGTCCTTCAGAGACAGATACCTTTCATAAAGGCTCCTGGTTGCATGTATCAAATGCATTAAAGCAATTTCTTGCAGCTCTGAGTAAAGGGCAAGACCTAAGACACTCAATATCCTTTGGGTCCTTTCCTGCTTGGCTCCTGGCAGCTGTATGCTGACTGGCATAAGGTAGCTCCTGGCTTAGGTTGCCCACAGGTTTTTGCTGTCATTTAAAAATACCTGAATTTGCGTGGACAATTTAGAAGCAACTGCTTGCTTAGGCTGAAAATGGGGCACAGGTTTGTAATGTTCCCTCCTGCTGTATGCAAGGACAGTGGGTCCCTCTCAAGGAGACAATATTGGAGTTTGCTTTACAGGCATACAGTCCTTCATTACTTCAGCCACTGCTCTTTCGTCAGCAAGATGTAAGAAGGTTTTAGAATTATAGAATCATAGAATCAGTCAGGGTTGGAAGGGACCACAAGCACCATTCAGTTCCAACCCCCCTGCCACAGGCAGGGACATCTCACACTAGATCAGGCCATCCAGAGCCTCATCCAATCTGGCCTTAAACACCTCCAGGGATGAGGCTTCCACCACCTTCCTGGGCAACCCCTTCCAGGCTCTCACCACCCTCATGATGAAGAACTTCTTCCTCACATCCAGTCTGAATCTACCCATTTCTAGCTTTAGAATCATAGAATCAATCATCTTGAAAGAGACCTCCAAGCTCATCCAGTCCAACCTAGCACCCAGCCCTGGCCAGTCAACCAGACCATGGTCCTAGGTGCCCCATTTATTTTGCCTGACTGCAAAGGCTACCTTGGCCACAGAGATTCAGCAATCAGAATGCCACTTCGTTAAACTGACCCCATCGGGTGACCCCAGGGCTTGCTTAGCCTTGTTTGGGCAAGACACTCACAAGTGCATAAACCCCTGTGGGTACCTGTCTATCACTTGG
Source organism: Tricholaema leucomelas (assembly GCA_013400475.1). Lineage (NCBI taxonomy): Eukaryota > Metazoa > Chordata > Aves > Piciformes > Lybiidae > Tricholaema lacrymosa > Tricholaema leucomelas. Next base: position 15,190 of record WAAF01020264.1, read on the forward strand.
GAGGGGACATAATGGCCCAAGCCTTTGTTTTCCTCCCACCCTTGCTTCTCCCATCAGCAGAAGGGTGGGGCAAGCCAGGACATGTTTTAGGCCTATTGGCCTTCCACAATGGTGGGGCAGGATCAGGCAAACATGTCAGGTCCAGCCAGCGCAGAAAGTACTGTGGTTTCTTGCCACTTGCTTTTTATATACTATTTCATTAGTATTATTTCTCTCTTTTTCTTCTCTCTTTGTGGTGTTCTATTAAACTCTCATTATCTTAGCCCATGGTGCTTGTTCTCCCAGTTTTCATTCCATCCCACTGGAGAAGGCAGGGGTGGGGAAGAGTAGTTGTGTGAGCAGCTGTGTGGGACTTGGCTACTGTCTGTGTGTAAAACCATGACAGAGCTCTTTGGCACCCAGTGTGGGGCCCAAGGACTGAGATAACGAGAAATCCAACCAATGCATGCTGTCTTACACAGCTCCTAGATCAGCTAAATTGAGCACGTTTGCAGTACAGTTCATTGGCTTGCAGGGGTGGGTTCTGTAAACACTTATGTGCTCTATCTAGTCCCTGTGGTGCCATGTGTCATCTCGGGGGAACAGATCATGATTGTCATGCTGCTGAATTGTGTAACGACAGCTTCTGTGATTCTACAGCAAGTCACTAGGTCGAGCTGGCACTTGTGTGAGGTGTTGCAGATTGTTAGTGGTCTCACCCAGTCTATGGGCGAGATGGGAGGACACTTTCTCAGCTTGTAAGCCATGAAGATGCTCAGAGGGCTGCAGCAGATCTGCTGTGAGGATCGGCTGAGAGAGCTGGGGCTGTGCAGCTTGGAGGAGTGAAGGCTTGGAGGAGACCTTGGAGTGGCCTTTCAGCATCTATCCAGAAGGGGGCTGCAGGAGGGCTGGGGAGGGACTATTGACAAGTTCTTGTAATGACAGGATGAGGAGGAATGGGTTTAAACTGCAGATGGGAGACTGAGACTGGATGTTAGGAAAGGGTTCTTTGCAGTGAGGGTGGTGAGACACTGGCACAGGTTGCCAGGGAGGTTATGGAGCACAGAATGTGCTGAGGCAGGCTCCTCTTAGCAACCTGGCTGCCAGGGCTTAGATGTTGTCGTGGAGGGCCCATAGGCCCAAAACCAGACTTGCATATGCCTTGCCCTGCCTGGACATGTCTTTTGCTGCTTCTTAATCAGGGGTGAGCACATGGCTAGCACAGAGGGGCACAACAGGCCTGGTCCCGTGCAGTCTGGCCTGCCCAGGCTTTAGGTTGTGTAAGCCCCCACATGCCCAGCTCATGCTTGCCGGGTGCTAGGCCCATGTGAGCCCCATGTTTGGAAAGTCCAGGCCTGTGGCTCCTTGCCTGTTATGGCAAGGTTGGCTGACTGCAAGCCTGCTTGGTTATTGGTGGCCAATGAGACCACTGATCTGGGCCCACAGTTCATAACTAGAGGTGCACTCAGGTGCCAGCGTTCCTCTTTCGCTCGCCGGTGCAGTCACTCACTGAAGCCTGTCATTGTGGGGCTCAGACTCCCCGTGCAGCCGTGCATCCCTCTGCACGCCCACTGCCTTAGTGCCTGCTGTGTGCCACAGCCACGAGTCACCAGGGGCAGACTCACTTGTCTGCACGGGATCGTGTTCCCTCTGACCCACCAGCAAACCCTGCCTACGAGTTCCCTGGAGACAGCAGCCGGAGGGATCCAGCAGCAGAAGGTCAGAGACTACTGCCCCTGGAGCCAGGAGCATTCCAGCCTTGGAGTCCACGGGCAGAGACCCTGAGGAGTTGGACGCTTTATATAGGCTGTGGCATAGCCTGGAGGGTGATTTATAATTGATCAAATTGTGAGCAAATACCTCTCTAATTCCTATTGTGCCTGCCACAGAGCAGAAGGTTTTCAGCCCACCCTGCTGGGCAAACAGTATATAGACCCCAAGAGGCAGTAGCCGCGGGGAAAACTCTCTCTGTTAGTAGTTCTATGCCAGTCATTGGAATGCAGTTATTAATAAGCTGTTTATTGTGAATACTTCACATAAGGTCTTTCATAACTGTGAATTGAATCCTATTTAATACAGTGGTTGGGGGGTGTTGAGAGTTAAGAATATTGAGTTTAATAAACATGTATTTTGATATAAATTATCTCGCACCTATTGATTCCTGCACCTTCTCCACGAACGGGCGATAAGGGCAGAATTCCCCTCCGCGACAGATGTGCTTAGATGGATGTTCAAAGGGAGGATCTCCTTTCCCCACCATGCTATTGATGCCAGGTGAATTACGCAGGTTGCTCTGATAAAACAATGGCCTCAAATAGGTGCCCCAGCCACTTGAGAATGTTGGAAATGATCTCCAACAGGACAGGGCACAGCATTTTGAGATGTTGTCAGAGGAAGAGGAGGTAGGCCTAGAAGAGAGCCTAGAGAATAAATATTTTGAGGAGCAACTCAGGGGACCAAGAGCAGACCTCATTGCTGTCTACAACTACCTGTAGGGAGCTGCTGTCTACCACTAACATTGTGGAGAGGCTGCTGCTGGTCTTTTCTCACAAGTAACTGGAGACAGAACAAGAGGGAATGGCCTCAAGCTGAGGCTGGGGAGGTTTAGATTGGACATGATGAAAGAGTTTTTCATGCAGAGAGTGGTCAGGGACTGGAATAAGCTGCCCAGCGAGGTGATGGAGTCACCCATCCTAGATGTGTTTATGGGTGGTTTGGATGTGGTGTTTGGTTTAAGGTGAATCTGGGGGTTCTAACTTGGGCTTGTTGGTCCAGATGGGCTTTGCCTACCTTGGTGTTGCTGTGATTCTGTAAGACACACTGAGAAAGCCTCATCCCATAAGAAACTGACAGATAATGAGGAATTATATGCCCTGTTAATTGACAGGTCCTGTTGGGTTGTGGGAAAACATCAGAGGTGGAAAGTTAGAATTATAGAATCATAGAATCAAGGAGGTTGGAAAAGATCTCCAAGCTCATCCAGTTCAACCTTGCACCCAGCCCTGTCCAATCAACCAGACCATGGCACTAAGTGCCCCAGCCAGGCTTGGCTTCAGCACCTCCAGGCACAGCGACTCCACCACCTCCCTGGGCAGCCCATTCCAATGCCAATCACTCTCTCTGACAAAAACTTCCTCCTAACACCCTGCATAGACCTCCCCTGGCACAACTTGAGACTGTGTCCCCTTGTTCTGTTGCTGGCTGCCTGGCAGCAGAGCCCAACCCCATCTGGCTACAGCCTCCCTTCAGGTAGCTGCAGACAGCAATGGGGTCTGCCCTGAGCCTCCTCAGGGAGGAGAAAGCCCTGGGGTCACCTAATATGGTCAGTTTGGCAAATACCATCTGATTGGTGAATCTCTGTGGCCAAAGGAGCCTTTGCCCTCAGGGAAATGATATAAATGGAGCTAAGCTGCAAGCAGCTGAGCTGCTTCTGCCTTGCTACCTCTGCCTCACTGCTCTGCTCTGTATTCTGCTCTGCCTGAATGCTCTTGGACAACCTGTTCTGCTCTGCCTCATGCTTCAGACCAGCTTAGCCCTGATGTTTTGGGCTTGAACTACCTGAAAACTGAAGTGCCTCAAGTTTCCCAGGAGAATACATGTAAGTACCTCACACTATGGTGAGAAGTGCCACTGCCATGGTGCTCTCTGCACATCTGCAAGAGATCTGCCTGCACCTCTGCAAACCTCTGTGCCAAGAGGAACCAGGATCAGGTCAGAGATCCTCTGCCTCTTTCCCAGCACCCTGCTAGAGCCTGGGAAGATGTAGAAGCCTCTCAATGTCTATCAAGATGCTGAGCAGTTCCAACACTGCCACAAAGGAGCCAGGGACTCCCTCTGAGCTCTACTCCACCACCTGAGTAGCACAGACTTGTCCCAGGGCTCCAGGCTGCCTATTTATAAGTGGGGCAGAGCCAGTTTGTGGCTGAAGCTTTCCAAATTTCTGATTCTCCTAAATTACTAAGTTGCCCAGAAGCATCCTTGTGAAGAGTTTCCTGACTGAATCAGAACCCACATGTGGCAGGTTTGTGTAGAGTGTGTGGGCAGGGCTTTTGGAAATGAAACAACTACATATTTTATAATTCCTGCCTCATTCATTGCCACAGCCAATTCAGCTCCTCCAGCCCTTCTCCCTCTCCAAACAGCTGTGTCCATCCTTGGCAGTGCTCCAATCATTCAATTCATCCCACCACTTGTCTGTGATGGTGACTACATCACAGCTTTCCTGCTGTACCAAGGCTTCCAGCTCATCTTGTTTGTCACCCATCCTGCCTGCATCAGTGTCCATGCGCTTCAGCTGGGCTGCTGATTTCACCCCTGACTCTGGCTTACCATCCTCAGCTTCCTCTCTGAAGAGCTTGGTTTCATTCCCTTCCCTCTTCAAACTTAGTTTAAAACTCTCTCATGGGCTAGAATTCTTTTGCCCTTTCTAGATATTTGGACCCTGTTTGAGCCTAGCAAGCCAGGGGCAACAAAGGTTGCCCCATGGTCAGAGAACCCAAACTTCCACTGCTGGCAGCAGCCCTTGAGCCATCTGTTGACAGTGTAGGTGCTCCTGTGCCTTTCAGCTTCCATCCCTGCCATGGAGGTAACCAAGCAGAGCACCACCTGTGCTCCTGCCCCATTAATCAATTGACCCAGAGCCTGGAATTCCTTTTTAAATACCCTGGTGCCCTTCTTGTCAGTTTCATCACTGCCAGCCTGAACAACCAGCAGCAGGTAATAATCAGAGGGCTGAATTAGCTCAGGCAACCTCCTTGTAGTGTCTTGTACGTGGCCCCAGGGAGACAACAGAGCTCCCGATGAGATGGGTGCAGATGACACACAGGGCCCTCTGCTCCCTTCAGAAGGGAATCACTGAGTACTATTAGCTTCTTTTATTTTTAATACCAGAGTTTGGGATCCCTCTGACAGATGAAGTGACACTGGAAAACTTTGAAGTCAAATTATTCTCTTTGGTCTCATCTGACAGACTCTCTGGATCTAGGGCATCATATCTGCTCTGAAGTGGCACCTGTAAAGGTGGAGGGGATGGGATGTGATTGTATTACCTCCCTGAGAAGAGACCATTTTCCATTCCCACTCAATCTACTGGATCAAATCCTTTAGCCTGCTAAGTAGGAGAAGCAAGGGCCCCCTCTGGCTCCTGGTGAGCTCCTCTCAGAGCAAGAAGGGTGTAACTCCACCAATTTATTTCACTTTTGCTTTCCTGCATGGTTTTTAGTCTTTTCACCTATTCCTTAAGATCAGCCACCACGCAGAGCAGGCACACACCTGTTGGCAGCACACACAGGTATTGTTTGGTCCATCTGCTGGCACTGCCAGTGAGGTCCACCATTCTGTGCAGTCGATGGTCTGCACAGCTGTGTCCCTGCCACCTGGAACCTGGATCTGTGGGAACTCTTTCTGGACTCACATCTCCATTTTGGCTGGGACCAGGAGCACAGTCTTCTTCCACCAGTCACTACTGGTGTTCCTCAGGGATCTGTAGTTGGGACCACTTCTTTTTAACATCTTTGTTGATGACATTGATTCAGGCACAGAGAGTGTCAGCAGAGTTTGCAGATGACACAAAGTTAGGTGGCAGTGTTGATTTGAATGAGGGTAGAGAGGCTCTGCAGAGAGACTTGGATAGGCTCAGATCAATGAGTCAACAGTAATGGGATGACCTTCAACAACGCCAAATGTCAGGGTCTGCACTTGAGTCACAACAACCCCAAGCAGTGCTGCAGACTGGAGAGCTGCTGGCAGAAAGGGACCTGGGGGCTTGTTGCAGAGGGGAAATTAATTGATGCCAGATGATATCTTCCAAATTAATATTGTTCATTAATTTTGATACTCAGAACTCTGCTACCCCTGACCACTAGTTTTAATGATATTTGGGTTCTTACATGGTCATGGAAACATTCTATGGACAATATCTACATCTAGCAACAACCAGCAAAACACATAAACATCAACTGAACTGGAAGAGAAGGTTCGGCGGTCAATGCCGCTTGCAGTCAATGCGCCACTTGCCCAGTAGCTGGGCCCAAGCTCTTTCTGCTCTATGGCAGAAGGCAGTAGAGAATTACAGAAAGGCATTGAATATTTACTCACAAATTGTTGTTATTACCCACTCATGAGGCCTAGCCATGGTCCAGACAGTGCCCAAATGCTTTCAGGGGACTCTGTCTTGTGGGACGTTGAGGCTTGAATCTTCCTGGCTTCTGGGGACAGGACGCAGACAATCTCTGGCCTTGTTCTCCTGGCTCCTTCTGGACCATCTGTGTATGTGCCCAGGGATTCTGGTCAGGACCTTCAGGTGCAGAGGCAGATGTGGTGCAGTCTCAGCACCATGTCACACTGGCCACACAGGCCAATCACATGCAGGCATCTAGGGTCCGCTCCTGGTAACTCATGGCAGTGGAGTTTACCAGGCAGGCAATAAGGCAGTGTGCAACAGCAGCAGGGCTGAGCACAGCAGAGAGAGCAGGCAAAGAGCAGGGGAGCAAAGCAGGGAAGCCAGAGCAGGTTGTTCACCTGCGTATCTCCTTTTATCAATGTGGGATGAGATTAATTGCCCTTTGGACACAGAATAGCCAATCAGGATGGCAGTTAGCCAAACCTTACCATATTAGGCAAAGCCACAGCTCACTTTTCCCTAATTTGGGGACAGCACAGGCCTTGCACTAGGCAGGCACAAGCTAAGTGTGTGCACCCTACACCACAGGACCCTGAGCAGGCCAGACTCAGAGGTTACACGGTCTTTTGTGTCCGTTTCCGGCGCTTGCCTCTCTGGTGGAGCAGAAAAGCCTGCCTAGGCAAGGCAGGACATGCATAAGCCTATCTTGGGCCTATCAGGCCTACCACAACAGGGCTGTAGTAGACAACAACTCAATATGAGCCAGCAGTGTGCTCACATGTCCAGGAAGGCCAATGGCATCCTGGCTTGGACTAAAAATGCTGTGTCCAGCAGGAGCTGGGAGGTGTAGTGCCCTTGGACTCTGCTCTGGTGAGGCCACGAGACGAGTGTTGTGTTCAGTTTTGGGCACCACAATACAAGAGAGATGTGGAGGTGCTGGAGCAGGTCCAGGGGAGGGCAACAAAGCTGGGAAGGGCCTAGGGAATAAATCTTAGGAAGAGCAACTGAAGGAGCTGGGCATGGTTAGTGTAAAACAGATGAGGCTGAGGGCAGACCTCATTGCTGCCTATAGCTACGTGAAGGGACATTGTGGAGAGGCTGCTGCTGGGCTCTGGTCACAGGTAACTGGCAAGAGAACCAGGGGCAATGGCCTCAAGCTGAGGCTGGGGAGGTTTAGATAGAATATGAGAAAAAAAATTTTCACAGAGAGTGGCCAGGGACTGGAAGGAGCTGCCCACCCCAGGGAGGTGGTGGAGTCACCCATCCTGGATATGTTTCAGGGTGGTTTGGATGTGGTATTTAGTTGTATGGTTTAAAGTGAATCTTGTAGAGTGGTGTTCTAGGCTGGGATTGGTGATCCTGAGGGGCTTTGCCAGCCTGCCTGTTTCTGTATCATGGGTGTTCCCAACAGGTTTACATATTTCCAGGTAGTAACCAAAACTATAGATACTGTTAAAAAGGTGCCCCCAGACCTCCTCAGAAAATACTTAACAGCCTTCAGGGCTACTCACTGTCCTTAGTTAGAATTTGGTTGGTACTGGTTAAAGCTATGCTTTAAATTGGTGCCTCAAATATGAATTGAATGAGATGATGTTCACTGTATAATTGATTAATTGGATGCAAAATCAAGAATAATACTCATCATAGAATCAGCCAGGTTGGGAGAGACCTCCAAGCTCACCCAGCCCAACCTAGCACCCAGCCCTGCCCAACCAACCAGACCATGGCACTAAGTGCCTCATCCAGGCTTGGCTTCAACACCTCCAGGCACAGCGACTCCACCACCTCCCTGGGCAGCCCATTCCAATGCCAATCACTCTCTCTGCCAACAACTTCCTGCTAATATCTAGCCTAGACCTGCCCTGGCACAGCTTCAGGCTGTGTCCCCTTCTTCTGTTGCTGCTTGCCTGGCAGCAGAGCCCAACCCCACCTGGCTACAGCCTCCCTGCAGGGAGCTGCAGACAGCAATGAGCTCTGCCCTGAGCCTCCTCTGCTGCAGGCTGCACACCCCCAGCTCCCTCAGCCTCTCCTCACAGGGCTGTGCTCCAGGCCCCTCCCCAGCCTTGCTGCCCTTCTCTCAACACCTTCCAGCACCTCAACATCTCTCTTGAATGGAGGAGGCCAGAACTGGACACAGCACTCCAGGTGTGTCCTGAGCAGTGCTGAGCACAGGGGCAGAAGAACCTCCCTTGTCCTGCTGCCCACACTGCTCCTGAGCCAGCCCAGGATGCCATTGGCTCTGCTGCCCACCTGGGCACACTGCTGGCTCCTCTTCAGCTCCTCTCTACCAGCACCCCCAGGTCCCTCTCTGCCTGGCTGCTCTCAGCCACTCTGTCCCCCTATACTTCTGACCATTATATGTTATTCTAATACTTTTAAAAGTTTGGAATTTTTTCACTTCAAGAACACAAAACTCAGGAACAGCAACACTTGCCTGCTGCAGAGAAGTGATGTGAGGTTTTTATAACTGTTCTGTACTAAGAACATGTAAACACTATAAAACACAGGAAGGCTGACTGTCAAATCAGAGAAGATCAAATTAAACAACAAGTTCTCTCTTCAAGCACTTAGCTATTCCAACAGCTACTGTAAACTAGTGTGCACCTGCAGCTCTTGGTGAAAAATGAGGGTCTCCCAAAGCTGAGACTGTTAACTTGGGTGCTCCTATGTCGAAGTATGGTTTAAAAAAAAACTCAGAGGGACTTGAAAATGTAGAGTGTTTTTGCTATTAAATATACACTGATATGCATCACTTGCATACAGAATCATAGACTAGAATCATAGTATCAGTAAGGGTTGGAAGGGACCACAAGGAGCAGACAATGCCACCCCCCCTGCCATGCCCAGGGACACCCTACCCTAGAGCAGGCTGCCCACAGCCTTATCCACCCTGGCCTGAAATACCTTCATGGGTGGGGTTTCAACCACCTCCCTGGGCAACCCATTCCAGCCTCTCACCACTCTCATGCTCAACAACTTCTTCCTCACATCCAGGCCAAATCTCCCCAGATCCACTTATTTCCCTCCCTATATATTTCCATATAATGATAGAATCATAGAATCAACCAGGTTGGAAGAGAGCTCCAAGCTCATCCAGTCCAACCTAGCACACAGCCCTGTCCAATCAACCAGACCATGGCACTAACTGTCTCATCCAGGCTTGGCTTCAACACCTCCAGGGATGGCGACTATAATTTGTGTATTCTTCTCCTCCATGTCTGTATTCCTGCTTCCAGGAATGGTTTGCAGGTGGCTACAGCCTTCTCCAGAGCACAGTAACTTTAATATGAGCCGACTGTATGTTGTTGAATTTGAAGCTGGACTGATGCAAAATTCCTAAAGCTCGGTTCCTTCTGCCCTTCTATCCTGCCATTAGTCTTACAGGTTCCCTGCTCAGGTGTGATGGTTTGGGTATTCCCNAAAGGAAGGGTGAGGTTAGAAGGCAAGATGGAGTCCAGCCAGCAGCCTCAGCTTCTCCCCAGCAGGCAAAGCTCCCCAGCGAAGAGAAGAAGCAAGTGACCTAATCTTTGTTTTGCCTTTCTTCTTTACACATCTCAGCAAGACTGTGAGGGAAGTAGACCTCACCATTGTTTTCATTTTACAGCCTATCATCTAGTTCTCCTCACCAAAACATGCTGGCTGGGCTCAAACTAGCACATCAGGCCTGTTGTAGGAGTCTTTCCTAGTTTCAGTCTGTACTAATAAGCTGTTTTATACACAAGTTTACTTTAGTGCAGATGGTATTTGTCCACAGCTAGGAACAGTTCCTAAGAAGTACCATAGCTCAATAAATAAGTTCAAACAGCATCTTAGTGAAAATAAACAATCAACTGAAATATTGCTTGGATCAAAACAAAGATTAGAAAGCATCAGTGTTACAAGCACTGCAATTGTCCCCTTTCCACTTCTCTCCTATTAGTTTTAACAATCTGATCTAATACACAAGCATAACAAACAGAAAACTGATTTCAACACTGTATGTGTATGATTTAATGAAACTTGGTAACTCAATCTGCCAACACCTGTGCTGCATTAAAAGCAGGCTATTGTGTGTCTTTCTCAACTGCACCAGATAAAACTGTTCACTCCTTGTGTGGTGCATTTTGTGTTGCAGGAGTCTGGTGACATATTCCTCTTCCAAGGACAGCAGAGAGCCTCTGGAGAAATGCTGGCCAGTTTCAGGTATAGGTGGAATCTTTTTGTGTGCACATCATTTATTCTATCTCAATTTCCTTCGTTTTGGTTTTGCATGTAAAGAGAAAAGCAGTGCAGGCAGATCGCTGATTATTCATCTCAGCATAATTCCTATGAACATATGTCACAGTCCCTCAGAAGAAACCAGAGTAAGGAAGCAGAAATGAACTGTTTTCAGCGTAGCCCTGAGATGTACTACGACATGCTAATGAACAGCTTATCGCGGACTTTCTTCACTCGAATGTCCCATTCACCTCTTTCCTTTGGTGTGCTTTACGAGTAAGCATTCACCCCTTAGTGCTGTCAACATTTACCTCCTGCGGTCGGTACATCGCAGAGGAACAAAGCTGAGGCAGAAGCGCAGCGATCAGCACTTGGCTGCCTCCGAAGAGAGGGACTGCTGCTGCTGTATACTGCCACCAAGCGGCCGAGCCCGCGAACAGCAGCGGGTCCCTCTACACACCCGGCAAAGCCACCGGGACACCCAGAGACGACTTACCTGGCCTGTTAGCTAACCATGGGTGTATTCACAAATGGATACGTTTTATGTAGTATTTAGCATTTCATTAATTGAAAATAGGAAATTTGGTGTCCAAGATCCCAAGGGGAAGTATTATTGGTTTGAATAAAAATGCCTGAGCTTGTGAGATTGTAGAATCATGGAATGGTTTAGGTTGGAAGGGACCTCAAGGATCATCCAGTTCCAACCCCCTGCCGTAGGCAGGGACACTTCCCACTAAAGCAGGTCACTCAAGGCCTCATCCAACCTGGCCTTGAACACTTCCAGGGAGGGAGCAGCCACAACGTCCCTGGGCAACCTGTGCCAGTGTCTCACCACCCTCACTCTAGAGAACTCTTTCCTAACACCTCCTTCATTCCTTCAATTTTAGTCCTTACTACACAGTGCCTGCACTCAGATCTGAACATCTCTCATCTGAACTGAGATCCCCCCCTTCACTGATCTATCAGGGATAATTTTATCCCTTTTTAATGCTTTCTCTGTAGTTTTTGTTCCCTTAGCCCATCAACATTACCTTGCCATAGATTTTGTTTTCCTTCACCACAGCCATAAAGAACACAAACAAGTGAACAAGCAGCAAGGCTACATGCCTCTCCCTCCGTCTGCACGACTTTGTCTACTACATTTACTTAATCAAGCGCTGGTTCAGGACTTGCTCCTGGTGCAAAGCCTGCAAGAGGCTGACATGGGCTAATGGCTGATGACAGAGCCACAGTGGGCCACTGACCAGTGATGTCCTCCTTTATCACTGAAGTCCCAGTACATGATTTAGTGTCAGTCATGGGCAAGCAGCATCAGCCCAAAGTAAACAGTCACTCAGATGCCCATCTCACCACGTTTGTGATCCTACATTTGCTTCCTGATTTAAATGTTCAGTTCTGCAGAGAAAAGCCTGTTTCATCTTATGGGCTTGTATGGTGCTAAGCACAGCAGGACCCTGATTGGGACATCTGGGTACTATTACAAAACAAAAAACAAATCCTGCCAGTAATAACTAGGACTTTGTGGGGGGGAAAGAAAGGGGCAGCAAAGCTTATGATCAGATTTTGGCATTTGCAGCACGGGAATATAAGAATTGCATCTCCTTTCTCATGGTCTCATTTTGGTACTTGGGTTGAATTAAAAACCACATGGTAACAAAGACTGACTTATTGTACTCAACACTGCTCAGGCCACAGCTTGAGTGCTGTGTCCAGTTGTGGATTCCTCAATTCAAGAGAGATGTTGAGGTGCTGGAAGGTGTCCAGAGAAGGGCAGCAAGGCTGGAGAGGGGCCTGGAGCAGAGCCCTGTGAGGAGAGGCTGAGGGAGCTGGGGGTGTGCAGCCTGCAGAAGAGGAGGCTCAGGGCAGAGCTCATTGCTGTCTGCAGCTCCCTGATGGGAGGCTGTAGCCAGGTGGGAGTTGGTCTCTTCTGCCAGGCAACCAGCAACAGAACAAGGGGACACAGCCTCAAGCTGTGCCAGGGGAGGTCTAGGCTGGATGTTAGGAGGAAGTTGTTGGCAGAGAGAGTGGTCAGGGACTGGAATGGGCTGCCCAGGGAGGTGGTGGAGTCACCGTGCCTGGAGGTGTTGAAGCCAAGCCTGGCTGGGGCACTTAGTGCCATGGTCTGGTTGTTTGGCCAGGGCTGGGTGCTAGGTTGGGCTGGATGAGCTTGGAGGTCTCTTCCAACCTGCTTGATTCCATGATTCTGTGATTATTTGGGGTGAGGGCTACTCCTGTACAGTATTTATGTGCAGAGTGTAACAGGAGCTGATGTCCACAGAATGAGGTGGAAAGGCCAAGCCTTGCCTAAGACTTTCTTCTGCAACGCACATGGAAATGTGTGCTGAGCTGTGGGGAAGAGCAGAACGCTTCCAGCATGCCACAGGCAGAAAAAAAACCAGTTAAAACCTTCAGCCTGTGTAGTCCTCTGGGCAGCATGCCTTCCTATCTGCCTGGACAGGTTTATTTATCAGCACCCACAGGTGTGCTAAAGCTGCCTTTGGCATGAACCCCTCACTCTCTGAGCTTGGTTGGGATGAGAAAAAAAGGGAAAGCAGAAGTGGTGAATGAAGAGAAGATGAAGGGGCAAGATAAAGTACTGAGGTTGTTGGTAATCAGACAAGGCATGCGATCGGCGTGGCATAAGACATGTTTCATTTCACAGCACCACTCCTCACAGCAGAAAAGCTGTCACTCTGTTTATTGGTCTGGGGACAAAATACTAAGGACAGATCCAGGCAAAGTGGAGAAAAAGTTGGAGCTGAGATCTGAGGCATGGTGAAAACCTATCTTTGTGAGATCAATTGGGCATCAAGGTGCCACCAAAGGGAGGATAGAGCGAGATAGCAATGCAAAAAAGAGCAAATTTAAGTGCTCAACAATTAAAACTGTAACAACAGAAGAATAAAGTATTTATAAATCCTTTTAGCCATTATGCACAGAATAATTTGTAAATATTAAGGTAATTTTTTTTTTCTTTAAATGAAAAGAGATGCCAGAACATAAATACCTGAGGCCAGAAGACAGGTTCCAGTATGCCAAAACTGAGCTCTGGTATGCTGTTCCAGATGGCTCAGTCACAAAAGTAGACCTGGGCTAACACAAATGTTAATGCATGCATTTAGGCATCTGAGCACACCTTATATTTTGTAGACTTACAAAGCAGAGTTAATTCCATTAAATTACACATAGTTATGAAAAATTATATCCTGGAGGGCAAGACATAACAAATACTGAGATCTTATCCTATACTCATCTGTGGCAACAACGCAGGTTCAAAAAAGAAACCAAATAATGGAGAGACTTCACAAAACCGTGGAAAAATTAGTCTCAGATCACATAATTTCTGGGAAATTTATCACCGTGATGGTTCAGGAGCTCTGACTCCACTTTTAGTACAGAAAGCCAAATATCAGCCACAATGAGCATTTTGTATAATGTGATTACCTCAAGTAGTCACAACTACTGTAACGTCTCAGGAAGTCTCTTCCAGGCCCTAGGTGCCCATTCTACTACACATATAACCCTTCTTGAACTGCAGCTAACAACATAGGCTTGAGCATGAGGACCTCCTGCATATTGATTTATGGGTCAAAGGAACATTGCCTAAAAAGCTGGGGAAATAAAGCCTCCCAGAGAGGACAATAGGTTTTCTTTGCAAAACATATGTGCTGAATTTCCATGTTTCTACTCCTCTCCATCAGTTTTATTCAAGATGCATTGCAAGTTAATCACTTTATCATTTCTCACAGACAAGTATCACCCATCCTGGAATAGAATCTCTTTAGATTTAATGAAATAACTTATGTAGTTATGATTTAATTGAAGAGGGAGCAAAAGGGAGAAGTGAAAAGAAGCCTTAACTAAAAATAAAAGACTTGTGCCAGACAGACTGGATCCGTATTTGCAATACCCTTGCTTCAGGGTATTTGGATGTATCCACAGTTTTGATTCAGACCATTAGAGAGACAGAATCCAACTGTAAAAGTCTAAGTGAGATCTGAGCGATGTTTGGAGCGTATTTGGATATAGAGCTTTGGCTGACCTATTTAAAGGATGGTGTTGTGCAAGTGATTACTTCACAATCTAGACCAGTGCCAAGACATATTTAATGGGAAAAAGTAGCCAAGGCTGAAGAGGTTGGGGTTTCTTTTTTCTTCTTTACTTTTTCTTCCTTGCCACCCCCTCCAAGATTACAAATGAAGGATCACACACCACATTGCAGGGTTCTGCAGATACACCTCTGCAAAACAAGACACCATTTCTCCTAGGAAACACAAATCAGAGTGGGACACTTTGGGATTACTTCTCTAAAACAAAACTGCTTTACTGTGGCTCTGAAACAGCTACAATGGTTTCTTTCCATTAAGCTGGGAAAGCTTACTAAGCTACTGCCTAGAGATCTGTTTGGACAACTTCACCTTACAGAGGATCAAAACTATGCCCCACTCCCAGAGCTGTGCTTTATCTCTCTTTCAGTTCTTCTTTTGGCCTCCGCACAAGAATCAAGAGGGTTCAGCCACATCGTGGTTGCTAGGTTTTGCTACAACACTGGAGCGAAACTCGAGTGCCGTAAGCAACGTGGTATTGCACTAGGACGCTGAAGAAGAGGACGAGCTAGCAAGCAAAGGGCATCATCTAAAAGCTGGATGAGGATTTTCATCTCCCTTCTACGAATGATTTCTTTGTGGCCCGAGGACATATTCTGTCTGCCTTTTTTTCCCACATCCTAGCCTCTCAGTAAGAGAATAACAATCTCAAAGCTTGTCGTAAGAGTAAGTTAGTAACAATAAGTGCGTTGATAAGGTCAACTAGCAGTTTTGTGTAACCAGAAAGTAATCTTGGGCATGAATGAATTTTTCCTGATGAAAAGCTGGTTTTAAAGCAAACAGATTTAATCAAGGGGAAAGAAAAAAAAAAGCCTTTTGGTCAAGCCAAAGTGTTGAAAAGAAAGAAAGGCTGTTGCTGAAAAAAAGCTCCAGATTAGAAATGCAAACATAGTATTCACTGGTAAAAAGCAAGGCCCTGTTTGTAAATATCTGTAAATATTTGCACTAAACCTCAAATCTACTGAAAACACAGATCCTGTCTAGTTGCATAAACTAGGTCAAGTTTACAAATGTACTAGCTAAGACACAGATAAGCACTGCCACACACAGAGCATCAGCGCTGCAGTACATGAGGTGGGCTGGCTGACACCGAGGTGCTTCCAATTGTGGGATGACATATTCATGACACTCCACTGATGTTTGTAACAGCTTGATGGTAGTGTACTCCTTTTGGTTGCTCTATGGAGAAAAACATCCTGTCCTTCCCACTGGGACCTTCGAGTCTCTCATTAAGCCTCAGGGCATACCTGAAAACATAGAATCAACCAGGTTGGAGGGGACCTCCAAGATCACCCAGTCCAACCTATCACTCAGCCCTGTCCAATCAACCAGACCACGGCACTAAGTGGACACAGTCTCAAGTTGTGCCAGGGCAGGTCTAGGCTGGATGTTAGGAGGAAGCTGTTGGCAGAGAGTGGTCAGGGACTGGAATGGGCTGCCCAGGGAGGTGGTGGAGTCACCGTGCCTGGAGGTGTTCAAGCAAAGCCTGGATGGGACACTTAGCCCTACCAGCTAGGTTGGACTGGATGAGATTGGAGGTCTCCTTCAACCTGGTTGATTCTATGAGTCTCAGTGCCCCAGCCAGGCTTTGCTTCAACACCTCCAGGGATGGTGACTCCACCACCTCCCTGGGCAGCCCATTCCAATGCCAATCACTCTCTCTGACAACAGCTTCCTCCTAACATCCAGCCTGAACTTGCCCTGGCACAGCTTGAGACTGTGTCCCCTTGTTCTGTTGCTGGGTGCCTGGCAGAAGAGCCCAACCCCACCTGGCTACAGCCTCCCTGCAGGGAGCTGCAGACATAAAAACAAAAATAAAAAGAAAGAAACATAAAAATGGTTAAAAAAAGGGGGAAGCATTCCAGGCAATTAGATCTGGGATTGAGCTTTATATGTGATCAGCTGGACAACATATATGTGCAAAACCTACTAACTGCAGAAGTCTGTCTGGAGCGGGCGGGAGAGAGCTGGGAGGGTGTTCCTGGGGGAGGCTGCACACTGTGCTGCTCTTCCTCACTGCAGTGCCATAAGCCTGCATTCTATTAAACTCTCCTTCTGGTGGGGTGTGAATTCTTGTGTTCCTAAACCACTCATGGACAATTCATAAGCATAATGGAAATTAAATTCATTGAATAAAATATGTGCTGTAAGTTAGGCAATTGTCTCTAGCAAGTTCTCTGAAAGCTTTGTCCATTCAATTTCAAATGATTCCAGAGACAGATACATGGATATAACTTTTGATTTCCTCTGGCCCTCAGGACTCTAATGTCTGAGTACTTTACCATCTGTAGCGTATTTATCCTCACAAGATGATGCAGAGATGGACTATTAAATCCATCTTAAGGATGGGGAGTGAGAGCCAGAAAAATGATGGGATCAAATAGGTGATCTGGGCTTGGGTAAGGAATGAATGGAAGCCTTCCTGATCATAGGCTAAAGCCTTAATTACTGCATGTGTCACCCACCCACCCCCAGTGCTGTCTTTGCTGGGAGCTTTTTCAGGCTGGGGAATTCTGTAGAGTCAGCAAGAACTCTATCTAAAAGCTCTATTTCACTCTTTACAGCCTACAGGGCTCTCTTCCCAGAATGGAAGATTGGAAGTAGCTGGAGAGTGAAACCCGAGACAAGGGAATAGGTTTACAATCATAATGTGGAGGTAATGTCCATGGTATCAGTAAGACAGAAATTCAAGCGAGGCCTCAACAAGGCGGGGGATGGGACAACTTCCTTGTAGCAGTGGGCAAAAACCCCACAGGAGTGATGCTTTCCACTTCTCAAACGTAAGAGCACTACAGAGATATCACCCGGCAGAGCCAGGTCCTCTGTTAGATCTGCAGAAAGCTTTACTCTTTCAGTTGGATTTGAAACCTACCCCTGCTGCCCCTTAGTGACTTTTGTTGCCTGCCCTGACAGGCACTTGTTCTTTAGGCGCTAGATCACATTGCACACATCTACACTGCTGCCCACTGCCACCACCTTTCAGTTGCTTATTTCCAGAAATTCTAGATTCTCTGGTTACAAAAGGCTGCATTTTTTTCAGGTTGAAACACAAATTAATACTTCCAACTCATATCCCTTACCCCTTAGAGGGGACTTGATTATTATTCCTACACATTGACTTCACTTCTGAAACCTAATTACCTTCTCTGCTGAACCAATATCGACATGCAATGAGATTAATCTCTATGACGTGTCCAGAGAAGGGCAGCAAGGCTGTGGAGGGGCCTGGAGCACAGCCCTGTGAGGAGAGGCTGAGGGAGCTGGGGGTGTGCAGCCTGCAGAAGAGGAGGCTCAGGGCAGAGCTCATTGCTGTCTGCAGCTCCCTGAAGGAAGGCTGTAGCCAGGTGGGGTTGTGCTCTGCTGCCTGGCAAGCAGCACCAGAAGAAGGGGACACAGCCTCAAGCTGTGCCAGGGGAGGTCTAGGCTGGATGTTAGGAGGAAGTTGTTGGCAGAGAGAGTGATTGGCATTGGAATGGGCTGCCCAGGGAGGTGGTGGAGTTGCCTTCCCTGGAGGTGTGTTCAGTCAAAGCCTGGCTGGGGCACTTAGTGCCGTGGCCTGGTTGATTGGACAGGGCTGGGTGCTAGATTGGGCTGGCTGAGCTTGGAGGCCTCTTCCAACCTGACCCTGAATTCTATGATTCTGTGATTGTGTGATTCTATGGCGCTATGATACCTCACTAACTCCTTAACCTCCTGTAATTAACTGTTTCTATTGATTTATGACAGTTCAGGTAACAAAGTGAGACACTGAAACAGGTTGCCCAAAGTGGTTCTTGATGCTCAGAGAGGTTGTGGCTGCTCCCTCCCTAGAGGTGTTGAAGGCGAGATTGGATGAGGCCTTGAGCAACCTGTTCTAGTGGGAGGTGTCCCTACCTATGGCAGGGGGGTTGGAACTGGATGGGCTTTGAGGTCCCTTCCCACTTAAACCATTCTATGAGTCTATGTATGCACTGCCCATGTGCATATGTACATTTGCTTCCAAGTCAAATTGCAGTAATCTGTCAAGAAGCAGTGAGAAACTTCTTCTCGTTTCTGGCTAGATTTAGTTTATATGCAGGATCTCACAAGTTACTGGTGCTGATTCACATGCTACAATAAATATCAACACTGTGACTCAGATTCTGATGTGACTGGATGCTACTTGGACATACTCAACATGCCTTTTTTTTCTAACTATACCAGACAGGTGTAGTTAAGAGGGACAGGGATCTGTTGGAGAGAGCCCAAGGGAGGGCTACAAGGATGATGAGGGGACTGGAGCACTGCTTGATGAGAGGCTGAGGGACCTGGGGCTGCTTAGTCTGGAGAAGAGAAGACTGAGAGGGAATTTAATCAATGTCTACAACTATATGAGGGCTGGGGGTCAAGAGGGGGACAGGCTCTGCTCACTGCTCCCTGGGACAGGACAAGGAGCAATGGATGGAAGCTGCAGCACAGGAGGTTCCAGCTCAACACAAGAGGGAACTTCTTGACTGTGAGGGTCCCAGAGCACTGGCACAGGCTCCCCAGATAGAATCATAGACTCATTCAGGTTGGAAGAGAGCTCCAAACTCAACCAGTCCAACCTAGCACCTAGCCCTGTCCAATCAACCAGACCATGGCACTAAGTGCCCCAGCCAGGCTTGGCTTCAACACCTCCAAGGGCGGCGACTCCACCACCTCCCTGGGCAGCCCATTCCAATGCCAATCACTCTCTCTGCCAACAACTTCCTCCTAACATCCAGCCTAGACCTCCCCTGGCACAGCTTGAGGCTGTGTCCCCTTCTTCTGTTGCTGGTTGCCTGGCAGAAGAGACCAACACAAAAGAGGGTGTAGAGTCTCTTTCTCTGGAGCCTTTCCAGGCCTGTCTGGATGGGTTCCTGTGTGCCCTGAGCTGGATTGTAAGGTCCTGCTGTGGCAGGGGGGTTGGACTGGTTGATCTCTTTGAGTCCCTTCCAACCCCTGACATCACAGTCTGTGACAGAAGAGTTTTTGCAGAAAGTGTGGGCATTTTGAAGACAGCTTTTAGTGAGTAAATGGCATTTTCTCCTTTGTGTAAATCTTGAAGCAAGATTTAAACACATATATATTGTTTTCTGCTGCTTAAGCTGCTGCCTCTGAGACAAGTTGAAATGAAGTCATTAGCACCTGTGGCACTCATATCCCTATTGCTGATTCATGCATTCATAAGAAATCTTGTAAACACCAAATAGAGATGCTGGAGATTAGATCCAGCCTCTCCAGATATTCCTATTATTGTTTCATAGGAGGACATTTCTCTTAAATACTCTTTCTCATAAATGCTGTTATTCCTGGCACGGTGTGCAGTAGCCAGGCTGCAGGGCAGGAATCCATCCAGAGGCACCTGAACAGGCTGCAGAGCTGGGCACAAGCCAACCTCATCAGGTTCAACAAGACCAAGGGCAAGGTCCTGCAGCTGGAGCGAGGCAATGCCAAGCACCAATCCAGGCTGGACAGGGAGTGGCTGGAGAGCAGCCCTGAGGAGAGGGACCTGGGGGTGCTGCTGGAGGAGAAGCTCAACAGGAGCCAGCAGTGTGCACCTGCAGCCCAGAAAGCCAAGCAGAGCCTGGGCTGCAGCAGCAGAAGTGTGGCCAGCAGGGCCAGGGAGGTGATTCTCCACCTCTGCTGTGCTCTGCTGAGACCCCACCCGGAGTACTGCATCCAGTTCTGGAGCCCCTGGGACAAGAGGGATGTGGAGATGCTGGAGAGTGTCCCGAGCAGGGCCAGGAGGATGCTCATGTTCAGAGGGCTGCAGCAGCTCTGCTGTGAGGACTGTTGTGGAGGGCCCATAGGCCCAAGTAGGCTTATCCATGCCTTGCCTTGCCTGGAAATGTTTTTCTCCCCACACCAGAGGCAAACACATAAAAGGACAAAAGGGGCACAGTAGGCCTGGTGCCATAAAGCCTGGCCTGCCCAGGGCCCAGGTTGTGTAAGTGGTTGCATAAGCCCAAGTGCTTAGCTTATGGCCCACCGTGTGCAAGGCCTGTGCTCTTCCCATATTTGGGGGGCCAGGCCTGTGGACCCTTCCTAATTTTGTGTGTTTTGGCCGACTGCCAAAGGCTATTGGATGATATCATGGCCAAAGGACCATTGATCTCTGCCCACACCTGATGAATAGCGCAATGCAGGTAAACAGGATGCTCCCCGCTCTCCGCTCTCTCTGCTCACCGCTCACCTCTCCCTGCCCGCTGCCTGCGGCTACTACCTTTGTTCACTTTACCTGCTTCTTTGTTCCACGACACTTCGCATCGGTCCAGCGGACGATCGAACTAAGCATCCCTGGCCTGCCGCCGCTCCAGCCTGCAGTGCCAGCCCGAGGGCTGCCTCCTCGCTGCACGCAGCACTCAATCGGACCGCTCCAGCCCGCAAACCTGGAACCCTGCTTTGCCCAGGTGCCTGCTGACCACCCGACGACATCCTGAGAGCCATGGGAGATCCGTATCGTGCCCGTGAAACCTTCTGAGACAGTATGCTCCATTTGGGACGGAACAAGCAGCAAAGCCCCATCGCACCATCACCATGTGAACTCCACCACCTGGCTTTCACTCTATATACTTTGAGACTTTTGACCAGTGAGTATCTGAACTCTCTTGATTTGAGTTGCTGAAAGAGTTTCATTAACCTTACCAGCGGCAGTTTATGCCGCAAGACTCTCTGATCAGAAACACTCCTAAAACCTTTACCAAGTTGCTTGATTTGGCTGTGTACAGACACTCTGCAAAATAGTTTTACCAACTGCATCAAAGGATTCGTGTGGGTTAGTTGTGTGTAAGTTTGGGGGAAAGTCCTCTCTGTATATATTAATAAATGATTTGATAACCTTCACATCAGCCTCACTGCATTTCACCCCAAACCCAGACTCAGACACCTCCTTAACAA
>WAAF01020266.1:7677-18296 GCA_013400475.1 Tricholaema leucomelas
CTGGTCACAGCTCTCCAGCTAGACCTAGCACCATTGATGGCCTCTCTTTGAACTCTATCTTGTAACCAGTTCCTAATCCACCTCACTATCTGCTCTTCTATCCCACACTTCCTGAGCTTTCTCATTAGAATATCATGGGAGACAGCATCAAAGGCCTTGATAAAGTCAAGGTAGACTACATCCACTGCTCTCCCTGAATCTACCAGTTATGGCATCACAGAATGCTATCAGGTTAGTCAAGCATGACTTCCCCTTGGTAAATCCATGCTGACTACTCCTAATAACTGCTTCTCTTGCAAGTGCCTTGAGATGCCCTCCAGAAGGAGCCACTCCATCATTTTTGCAGGGATGGAGGTGAGGCTGACTGGTCAGTAGTTCACTCGAACCTCTTTCTTGCTCTTTTTGAAGACTGGAGTGACATAAGTTTAACATGTTTGAAAACACACTCATTTTTTTACATTACAGTCTTGCTTTAACAAAAATATACATAGAATACTTAATTCAATTGAAGTGTTTTGCTGCAGCAAATTCTGTGTATTTCAGGGAACTGAAGAACTTAATCGGTCTGACAATTACAGGTCACTGGATAAAAGTTGGACGTTATGTCCTGAACTCAGGCTTTGTAGCAGATGGCTGGAGTTTTAATTTCAGTTATGTGCATTACTTTCACTTGGCTTTCAAATATTGCATCCTGACATCTGTGGATGAGTAAATATTTTAATCTCTTGTATCCTTTTTCACACAATCTCTTCCTATGCTCATTTTTCCTTCCTGGTTACGATTTGCAGTTTTCCATATGGGCCTTTCCTGCTACAATACATAACCCTTCCTCTTTCCTGGACAGCAAACAGTTGCAAAGCAAACAGCAGTAACCCAACTTTCGATGTGTTTCAGGCCTAATGTGCTGGCAGAGCTGGAGAAAAAACTGCTTCCCTGCTGTAATTACTGATGTGGGCACTGCGTATTGAGGTGGGGGAGGGCATGGGAAACAATACCTGCAAATTTCTGTGTTGTGACTCTTCTCCCAGTTGCACGCTTCCAAAGTAGCCGTGAGAAACAATGGGGAGAGGAAAGCGCATACTTGAGTTGCTTTGTTACCAGATAGCCTTTTGCCTTTCATGAAAACTTCTAGTGTAAAAAATGGGCTGATTTTTTTTGGATATCAAAACAAACTGCAGAATGGGTTCACATGATCACAATTCTAAAGAATAAGGAAACCGTTCAGTGTGTGTTAACTAACAAACTGTTTGCTTGTTTCTTTCTTTTTCTGTTTTAATTCAAGTCTGGACATTTTAAATGCAGAATAGAATAGAATATACATATGCAACACTATTTGCTCTATCAGCAGACACCTTGGACTACCTTGCAAGTGGTGAGATTGCTTGTACACGAAGCACAGTTGTGCAAGTGGCCCAAAACCCCTCCAAAGAACAGCAAGAATTTGGATGTGTTAATTTTAGTGCAGTCAAGATGGTCAGGAATGACAAAAGAGAAGATTTTATCATTGGGTACGACAGGTACCCCTGTTAATATTCAACAAACTCTTTAAAGCTGGGACATGCTCTTCAGTCCTGATGCAGTACTATTTTCCTGAAGAAAATCTAACTTTAAACTTCACATAATCACTTAGAATATTTTTTTTACTTCAAATGTGTATTCAGCAGGTATCAAGCCTCTGATTTTGCATGCTGAGGAAAAAATAATATTAAAGACAAATCTATCTAGCTTTTGTTTGAAAATGTAGACATAGGGTGGATCTTTAAAACCAAAGAACTTAAAGCACTGATATNTTCAAGGGAGCAAGCTCTGGATCCAACTCCCACGCCCAAAAACCCGTTTAATATAAAGTCCTCTCATCAAGGACGTATCAGATATTAAACTGATAAGAACAGATACTACACTTGATCTTAGCCAAAAGGCCGAGAAGCGATGCACTTTCATCATCCTGTTTTAGCACCTTCTGGTTGTGATCTACACTGAACTCAAAGGATGTGAATGCATTTTATAATTCTTTAATGAAATGTCAAAGCAACCATACCAACTTACTGGGCTGGCAATTACTGGAAAATAGGGCTAAGCAAGCTGTCTAAGGCTGGCCACTTTTTAACTGACAGAAAATACTCAGCTCCGGGAACTCTGAATTTCACACCACTGCTCTGTTCATCAGCAGAAACATCCAGGGAATTGAGCAGTGTCTTGATAGCTAAAAAAAAAGTTGCTTTGACTACAGCATTGTGACCTCACATCACAGGATCACAGGAAGTGAGGGGTTGGAAGGCATCCAAAGAGATCATCAAGTCCAGCCCCCATGTTCCTTCTTGCCCTCAGCCACATTAAAAATGACTTTGAAGTGTCTCTTCAATCTCCTGGTATTTTAGTTATTATTTATAGTAAATCCTTGTATTTTTTTTCCTTTTATTTCTAGTGCTTTCTCTCTCTTCCTCCCCTTACATTAAAAAAATCAACAAAATGGAACCCAAAATATAATCTCAGATGAGTGCTGGGGAGGGGAATACTACTGCAACATGGCCAGAGGGACTTTCAAAATGGTGTGTAGGTTGTGCACAAATGTTATCCTCTGCCTTCATATCACAATGGTAAAAACACTGCAGAGCCAGAATACTGATTAAAAGCCAAACCAAAACAGCCAATAAAGAACCCTGTAAAAAAAAAAAAACCCAAAACAACCCAACCCAAAACCCCCACACTGGTATGATTACTTCTGTTTTGTGCAAAGCTACTCTGTTTGTTCTAATTTCAAAATGATTCATGTAAACCACAGCCCTTGTGGGAAGCCACTGCAGAGCCAGGAAAAGCATAAAAACTCCAGGATCGATGAGAATTTTATTTAAAATTTTAATTTATTCTAAGAAAGCTTCAAGAACTTAAAACCTAACAAACTAGGAAATTTAAAGAATTTCAGAAAGCCTTCTGTAGTAACTACACTTTCCTCTTAAGCACATTGGATAGGTAAAACTTGTGCACAGCAATCTCTCGTCTTCTGAAGCAACTGTGTTCTGGCTACTCGGCATGCCACCAGCACAAGTGGAAGAGAAGGAGGCCCCATCTTTCCCCCTTAAAGTATGCAGGCTTTTCCAGTAAGGAAGTAGGCACAGGGAACAAACAAAAAGACTGATCTTCAGATTCCAGATGGCACTTGAAATACTTTCATCTGGAAAGAAAATTCAGATGCAAATCTGATATGTGAGACACTAGACAAATCTGAAAAACCGCCCAAACCAAAAACTCCAAACCCACGTTGGCTAACAGCACTCTCGGTTGCTTTGCATTCGGAATATAGGATAATGTCAGGTCTGCTGCTGACTTTCTGCAGGTGACTGCCATTTCTCAAGGTGATGCCTATGTCTACTCAATAATTTTTTTACCAAGCAAACTCACTTCATAGAATCATAGAATCACATTGCCAAATAACAGAATGGCTTGGATTGGTAGGGACCTCTAAAGGTCATCCAGTCCAACCCCCTCTGCAGTCAGCAGGGACATCCTAACCTAGATCAGGTTGCCCAGAGCCCTGTCAAGCCTCACCATGAATATCTCCAGGGATGGGGCCTCCACCAGCTTCCTGGGCAACCCATTCCAGTGCACGTTGTTGCAGCTAGGGTCTGGCGACCGGAAGATGGCGTGCTGTCACGGAAAGATGGTAAAGAACCTGTTCCTAACATCCAATCTAAATCTGGTCTTCTTTAGTTTAAAGCCATTGCCCCTTGTCCTGTCATTACAGGCTTTTGTAAACACTCTCTCTCCACCTTCTTGTAGCCCCCCCTCAGTTATTGGAAGGCTGCTATTAGGTCTCCCCAGATCCTGCTCTTCTCCAGGATGAACAACCCCAGCTCCCTCAGCCTGTCTTTGTAGCAACCATCTGATCATTTTTGTGCCCCCCCCTCTGAACCTGCTCCATCAGGACCATGACCTTCCTGTGTTGAAGGCTCCAGAGGTGGACACAGTACTCCAGGGGAGGAATCACCTCTCTGGATCTGCTGCCAACACATCTTTTGATGCAGTGCAGGATGTGATTTGCCTTCTACGCTGCAAGCTGACACTGTTAGCTCATATCCAGCTTCTTGTCCATCAGCGCCCCTAAGTCCTTTTCCACAGGGCTGCTTTCCATCACCTCATCCCCCAGACTGTACTGCTAGTCAGCACTGTTCTGGCCCAGGGGCAGAACCCAGCACTTGCTCTTGTTGAACCTCATAAGGTTCACCTGGGTCCCCCTCTCCAGCATATCCAAGTCCCTCTGGATGACATTCTGTCCCTCTAGCATATCGATAACACCACTCAGCTTGGTGTTGTAAAGGGTTAACCCTCCTGGGGGGAGTGGTCTTGACCCCTCCCCAGAGTGGGTCTGGACACTACCAGGTGTGGTGGTTAGCTCACTCCAACTTCCTGTCTAAGAGCCATAAAAGCAGGCAGACTTCCTGTTTCTTTCTCTCTCCCTGCTTCCCAGCAATCACCATCCTCGTTCCTGGTTCTCTTTGTTTTTTACCACCTGGCCATAACCCACGAGGTGGACAAACCACTGCCATCAATCTGGTTGTATTTAAATATTTTGTACCTTATTTTCCCTTCCTTATATATTTTGTAACTTCCCTACCTCATATACCTTTTATTTATTGTTAAACTTTTCTTCTTTTAACTTCCAAATCAAAGTGATATTATTTATTGGGGTCTGCTTAACTTTCCTCTCTCTACATGTAATTGCTTTTCTTTGGGAAAGAAGCGGGAGGAGGGAAAGGCATCCTATAAATTGTTGTTGGTTCTATCAACTATATTTGAGTCTCTGGGAGATTTAAATTAGAACTGAGACAGGTGTCATCTGCAAACTTGCTGATGGTGCACTTTATCCCATTGTCTAGATCACTGAGAAAAACATTAAACAGCACAGGTCCCAGTCTGGACCCCTGAGGGACATCAAATGTCACTGCTCTCCATCTGGACTTGGAGCCATTGAGCACCACCTTCTGGATGTGACCATCCAGCCAATTCCTTACCCACTGAACAGTCCAGCTATCAAATCCATATCTCCCCAGCTTGGCCAGTAGGATATTGTGGAGGACTGTGTCAAAGGCCTTGCAGAAGTTCAGATAGATGATATCCGTAGGTTGTCCCTTGTCCACTGACACAGTGACTTTATCATGGAAAGCCACCAGGTTGGTCAAGAAGGATTTGGCCTTTCGTGAAGCCATGTTGACTGCCTTTTGTCACCATGTGCCTTATCAGAGCTGTGTGACTATATAGGTCTGACACCAGGTGCACAGCAGCCTATCTGCAGTTGGGTGCACAAACAGCACTGTGTCAAAGGCCTTGCAGAAGTCCAGATAGATCACATCTGTAGGTTGTCCCTTATCTACCGGCATAGTCACTTTGTTATAGGAAGCCACTAGGTTGGTCAGGCAGGATTTGCCCCTAGTGAAGCGAGGCTGGCTGTCTTGAATCACCTCCCTGTCCTCCATGGGCATCAGCATGGCATCTACGGGGATCCATTCTCTGATCTTCCCAGGCAAAGAGGTGAGGCTGGCAGGACGGCAGTTCCCAGGGTCCTCCCTTCTACCTTATTTAAAAATGAGTGTAATGTTCCCTTTCTTCCAGTCCCCAGGGATTGCACCTCACTGCCAGGACTTTTCAAGTATCATGGAGAGTGGCTTGGCAACTGCATCAGCTAATTCCCTCAGGACTCTGGGATGCATTTTGTCAGGTTCTATGGACTTATATATCTTCAAGTTCCTCAGATGGTTATGCACCTTGTCTTCACTTATAGTGGGAGAGACTTTGTCTTCCTGGTATCCAATTTGTGGGCCATCAATGTGAGAGCCATGAGGAGAGGGCTTGCCAGTGAAGACTGAGGCAAAGTAGTTGTTGAGAATCTCAGACTTCTCATCCATTGTTACTAGTTCCCCATTGCTGCTCATCAAGGAGTTCACTTACTTTAACCTTCCTTCTCTGGTTTATGTACCTGTAGAAGCCTTTCTTGCTTTTCTTTGCATCCTTTGCCAAGTTCAGTTCCAGCTGTGCCTTGGCCTTCCTGACCTCATCCCTACACAACTGAGCAACGTCATTATACTCTTCCCAGGATGTCTGTCCCATCTTCCATTGTCTGCATAGTCCCAACTTGCCATTTGGTTTGACCAGCAGGTCACAACTCAGCCATGGTGGTCTCCTGCCTTCCTTGCCTGGTTTCTTACATGTGAGGATTCAGGTTTCTTGTGCTCTATAGAAACCATCCTTAAAGGTCTTCTATCTCTAATCCACTCCCTTGTGCTTGAAGGCCATTTCCCACAGGGCCCTATTTACCAACTCCTTGAAGGGCTGGAGTTTTGCTTTCCTAAAATTTGGAGTCCTAACTGTGCTTCTCATGGGCTTCATACCCCTTAGGACAGCGAACTGCACTAGCGCATGATCACTGCAGCCTGGGCTGCCTTTGACATCCCTGATGACTCCACTTGCATTTGTGACCAACAGGTCCAATAACACATAGAATCATAGAATCATAGAATGGTTTAGGTTGGAAGGGACCTCAAGGATCATCCAGCTCCAACCCCCTGCCACAGGCAGGGACACCTCCCACTAGAGCAGCTCGCCCAAGGCCTCATCCAGCCTGACCTTAAACACCTCCAGGGAGGAAGCATCCACAACCTCCCTGGGCAACCCGTTCCAGTGCCTTACCACCCTCACTGTAAAGAACTTCCTCCTAACATCCAGTCTAAATCTCCCCTCTTCCAGCTTAAACCCATTCCCCCTCGTCCTAACATTACTAGACCGTGTAAATAGTCCCTCCCCAGCCCTCCTGTAGGCTCCCTTCAAATACTGGAAGGCCACTATAAGGTCTCCTCGAAGCCTTCTCCTCTCCAGGCTGAAGAGCCCCAACTCTCTCAGCCTGTCCTCATAGCAGAGGTGCTCCTCTGATCATCTTCGTGGCTCTCATGTAGGGCTGTTAATTTCTTAAGAAGTTGTTATCTAGGCATGCCAGGAGTCTCCTGGGTTGCCTACAGCTGGCTGTGCTGCTTTTCCAACACATGCTGGGGTGGTTAAAATCCCCCAGCAGGATGAGAGTCTGTGATTGTGATGTCTCCTTGAGCTGGAGTAAGAAGGCTTCATCAGTAGGCTCAACTTGATTGGGCAACCTGTAGTAGACTCCAACCACAAGGCTCCTTTTGTTGTCTTGATCCCTAGTTCTCTGATTCATACTTCCTGAACAATCCTTTCCTCTTCAGTATTTCTTACATACTTAGGTATCCATAGTATTTCAGAGGGGAAGATAGCTTGGTCAGGTGGCAACACAGGAGGTGACAACTGGTTTGAATTTTTTGGCTGAAATTGTCAGTAATACTGCCAATGAGGTGAGGTAAACTGAGAGGGAGATTTTTACAGTGTTTGTGGATTTCCTTATGAACAGGCATTCACTAAATCAGCTAAGTGGCTGGCTGTGGCCTCGTGGATCCCATCAGGCTCAGCTGCATTAGGAAAGGCAGCCTAGAAGTGAGATAGGGCTTTGCTGACCTGGATTCTCCTTCCTCCTCCAGATAATGCAGCAATGATAGACTGTCAGTCTGAGAGAAACCACTTTGAGACTGGTTTTGCTCTTTTTGTTGTAATTAGCAGAAAACTCAAACATGGTCCTAAATGATTTACTTTGCTGTTACTAGCCATATATAATTGTTTGACAGCCTGGAATTTGTAAGAGTGTGGTATTTGTATAAGTCACTGTCAGTAAACAGCAGCGCTGGATAGCGTACTCATAACCGCAGATGAGAGGATATAATTATGTCCCCACTTTTGATTTGAAGACAGTATCACATGCCACCATAGCACTTGGTGCCATGGTCTAGCCTTGAGCTCTGTGGTAATGGGTTGGACTTGATGATCTATGAGGTCTCTTCCAACCTTGGTAATACTGTGATACTGTGAATGCACACTCCAGTTAACACATGTATTTAAAACATGAATAAAACTATGCTGTATAATATATGTGCAAGCATGTGATGTGTTACTTTAGAGTGAGCACTTAGTGTTTTAACTGTGCTTCAGAGAAAAAAAAAACAGAGTAGATCCCTTGGATCAACAGGCTGCCAGCTGATGAGATGGATCCAGGCACTGTATCTAGGCAGTCTTAAAAAACCCTCAAGCCAAGCTGGAAGTTTTAGAGGAACTTTTTTTTTTTTCCACACGTTTCTCAGTCACCAGGATAATCTCCAACAGCATGGCTCAAATGTCTACACGTATATGCACTTGCAAGAGCAATACATTTGATGAATCCCAAACACGCAAGTAATGCAGCCGTAACACCACCAAAAACAGAAATGAAAGCACAGAGAAACTCCCTTGATTTTATGAAATAACAGCAGTAAAAAAAAAAAAAATCTGCTCCAATCTCAAATTGCAGTTGAGAAGTAAGGTGACAATCTTAGAACTTGTTTATGCTATTTGAGGAAGTACAAATGCTGTGGCACTCTAACAGTGGCTGATTTAGCTTAGAACAACTTGGAAAATATAGGTTAACAAGTTTCCAAATAGTGAAAAAAAAAAAAAATTGTACCAGTAAAACCTTTTGGGTGCAAATCAAGTAATTTTGATCACCAACGATTTGCTTTTGCTCCCAATCTGTTCCAGAGGTAACATTACTGAGGCAACTGAGGCTCAGATGGATACAACACACTGCACGTATTTTGTACTGAAGGAGTGGCAAGATTCTAACTCCCCGCATCATCTGTCTCCCAGGAAGGAGGATCTAGGTGCTTGTCCTGGAGTCCTGTATACCCCAAAATTCTTCTCCCTCTGTGGTTTGAATGGGAGAGGACAGGTGCAAAAAACCTGTTTCTCCCTCCCCTGCCCCGCAGGCATGAAGAGGGGGAGCAAAGGGCTCTTCCGGCACGAGGGGTGCCCCGTGCAGTGCCCACGCTGGAATCGGGCTGTGATTGGCTGCGGTCTTCGCACCTAGGCAGTGGTAACTCAGCTCTTTGTCTAGGAAGGGTATAAATATTGGGGGACTTCCCCCCTTGGGGTCCCTGCCTTAGAGTTCTTACCCGCCTGGATAGTTCCTGCAGAAAGAGTCCCCTGGCTTGAAGGACAAGCTCCTGAGGAACAGGACCGTCCCTGCTTTGGGCGGCTTCCCACCATAAGCACCCCCTTTATGCAGGCTTGATAGGCCTTAATGACCCTTGGAGGGCTTCTGAAAGAGAGTGAGGGGACGATCATCTGGACTGCCCTTTCTCTCAGCCAGCCTGACTCACCTGTGAGTAAACTTTAGGCTCAGCCTGATTAATACTGGGGAATGCTATATTTAGTAGCTTAGCCTTTTCCAACTTCTGACTTCCAAAATAGTCAAATCTACCTCTGGTATCCTTGTAGATCTTCTCAATCTAACTGCATCTGCTAATTAAAACTAAATTAATTTCTGTACATAGTATTTGGGGGCGGTTTTCAGAAAAATAAAATAACTCTAGTTTTCTATATATTCCTGACTCAGCCACGTAAATTCCCTGCCTCCACAACAGTGCTGCTTTTCATTCTGGCATTGTCGCTTTTACCACAACTCCTTCTTTCCTTGACACAGACAGAACAACACGATATCTACACTTATAGCTGGAAAACATCAGGAATGCCTAAGCCTGAAAAGTAATTACACTGCGTCTTTTTGCAAGGTTTAAATGTAGAGCAGCTGAGTAACACATAAGACTATCCCTAACTCCTCATCCAAGGGTGTGGAGCCTGCCACTCTCTTTTCGTACTTACAAACTGTGCTTCATTCAAAGACAGTAGTTTCTCAGGGTTTGAGGTTCTAAACTGTAATCAGCACTTCATAAAACAAAAAAAAACCAAAAAACAAACACCAATGACTTTATTCATCCAATTGCCACATTTGTTGCGCTATGATAGCTACTTAGTATAGCATCAATAAACGGCCACATGTTGAGGGACAAAATTGTGCTTGTGTAAGTTTAATGGGATAAAACTTTACCCTTCTACTACGCTTTTCTTGCAAGATGAAGTTTTACAGCCTCGGCTACTGTGTCTTTGGAATTAAATTATTTAAAAAAAATTACAGGAAAAAGGATAAAACTGAGGGAATCAGGTGAAAAGATAAACTCAAGTGAGAAGCTTTGTGCTTTTGAATATTTGTTTACTTCCTTGCATGCTGCACTGTCTCTGAAAACAAAGAGAGGAAGTAAACATAAAATAAAAACAGAGGCTTCATCTGCACCCACAGTAAAAATTCTGGCCTAACCAGGAAGAAGAAATGAATGTGGAATTGATGGAATATCTGCCATTTAATATGTATGCATTTGACCTCCTGAAACTCTGTTAAACTGGGAGGAATCACAGGGCTTATGCCTGACAAATTTGGTGGCTTTTTATGATGTAGTCACAGCTGCAATGGACAGGGGAAGGGCAACTGACATCATCTGCCTGGACCTGAGTAAGGCATTCGACTCTGTCCCACATGACATCCTGGTCACCAAACTGGAAAAGCACAAACTGGATGGGTGGAGCACTCACTGGATAAGGAATTGGCTGGATGGTGGCATGCAGAGAGTGGTGATCAATGGCACAATGTCCACCTGGCGACCGGTGACAAGTGGTGTTCCTCAGGGGTCAGTGCTGGG
>WAAF01020266.1:23065-33630 GCA_013400475.1 Tricholaema leucomelas
AGTGTGGCTAGCAGGACGAGGGAGGTTATTCTTCCCCTGTACTCAACACTGGTCAGGCCACACCTTGAGTACTGTGTCCAGTTCTGGGCTCCTCAATTCAGGAGAGATGTTGAGATGCTGGAATGTGTCCAGAGAAGGGTGACAAAGCTGGTGAGGGGCCTGGAACACAAACCCTATGAGGAGAGGCTGAGGGAGCTGGGGTTGTTTAGCTTGGAGGCTCAGTGGTCTACAACTACTGAAGGGAGGTTGTAGCCAGGTGGGGGTTGGTCTCTTGTGCCAGGCAACCAGCAACAGGACAAGGGGACACAGTCTCAAGTTGTGCCAGGGGAGATATAGGCTGGATGTTAGGAGGAAGTTCTTCACAGAGAGAGTGATTTGCCATTGGAATGGGCTGCCCAGGGAGGTGGTGGAGTCACCGTCCCTGGGGATGTTCAGGAAAAGACTGGCTGAGGCACTTAGTGCCATGGTCTACTTGACTGGCTAGGGCTGGGTGCTATGTTGGACTGGATGATCTTGGAGGATCTCTTACAACCTGGTTCATTCTGTGATAATAAGTATATTCTGTACTGAAATTAGTAGTTAATAATAATAAATTTGGCCATTCGGTTTCCTTCTCCTGTCTTTACCTTTGCTTTAGGCCATTTATGTTACTCTGCTCAAGCCCATTCCTGCCTCTTGCTTAATTTCACTGTTACATTTGTTCACAGTTCCCAAGGTAAAATCTATTACAGCTATTATGTTGGATGCAACATAGAAGTGGATGAAGAGAAAATTCCTTTCTGAAACTGGAAAGATGAAACAGACATCTTTTTCCTCCCAAGTCTAGAACGTACCACAGAAGCTCAGACACTGTCTGTTCAGCAGCTCAAAAGTTGTGATGGGAGTACTCGGTAGAAATAGCTGTAACAAGATTGATGTTCTCCATAGTACTGAATGGCACTTGGAAGACCATGAAATGAAATGGGCAGAACACATGGAGGTAAAAGAGCATGTGATTTAAACAGAAACACACAAGGGAGCCCATGGCATCCTGGAGCAAGCAGGTACATCTCCCAGTGAAGCCTGCGCATGATATGTATGGCCTGGCCATTACATGAGTGAGTCAGCTGGGCAGAAAACATATGCAAGAGGCAAATTTCTCTAACTGAGACCAGCTGTGCATTGCACATGTGGGCAAAGCGTGTTTATCAGCACTGCTAAGTGCACGGAAAGTTGGATGAGGTATGAAAATCAAATAACAGGAAGGCACGATGTAAAAGAACTTCCTTCTTTTAACAGTTGCCCACACCTCCAGAGTACTCTGGCAGTTAAATTCTGACACTCTGAGTCTGTGTTAGGCCTACAGGGGCTAGTGATTTTCCTGCATTTGTTTTCATCAGAAACTGGAATGAGTTTGTTGTACGCAGGTGAGCATGGTGAAGGAATGGAGATTTTATTATTTCAGTGATTTCAACCACTTCCTTTCTGTGTTGATGCCAGGGGAAAAAAAAAAAAAAAAAAATGAAAAAAGAAGCCACCATTTATACTCCTGATGAAACTGGGTTCCTATCAGCTACCAGTAAGACCCAAAGCAGAACTTTATTATCCATGGCAAAGTTGTTTGTTACTGAACTGGTCTCCAGATTGTCTTTGCTAGCACCACAGCTAGGAAGCCTAACTGGACATATACCATTCGTTTCAGATTTTTATCTGCCTGCTATCACTGACCTTGTTGGGACAAATGTAAAATTGAGGAGGGAATTTATCCCATGCATCCATATCTGACCTCGTTTCTTAAGATGGTGAGGAAGGAGTAGCTAGGTCTTTTCTTTAAGGAATTCCTGGGTTTTTTTTTGTCCACATAGCAATAAGATTGCTAACTCTATTTAGAAAAGATAATATTAATTATACCTTTTTTTTATATATAAACTGAATGCCTGTTTCAAGGCTTTTATGCTACTTGGGTTTTTTTTTTCAAATGAGGTCTTAAACCCCATAATGTGTGAAACAGTCATGATTTACACAACATCTGAATAATTCAAAGTAAGCCATTGACATGTAAGTTTCCTACATTTGCAGGTACTCAAATATCAGGGACATGTGCATGTGCATCTGTAAACTCAGCTATTTTCTTTAACCCATATGAGCAAAATGCTGCTTTAATTCAACATTTCTGTAGAAAAACAAAAAAGCCAAAGAATCTAAAGTTATACATCTCGAAGCAAATATCTCTCAGCTCTTCCTGTATGCATTTACCGTTACATGAACTATTCGCACTCTTGCATTTTGTACACATGTGATGTGGCCAGGGGAGAGAGGCTGCAAATGGATTTCTCATCTCAGAAGGACGCACTTGAACAGGAAAGACAGATGAACATATGGATATTGAGCCTACTACAGAAAGGTCACAGTCATGACCATGATAGTGCGGAACATACCACACCCATTACAACACACTTTGTTTTATAGTCCCTAGGTACCAAATAAATTGTTTTAACCTTAACAAACCACCCTCCTCTATATCTAATTGGGAATTAGCATCCTCTGTTTTCTGCAAATGAAGACACAGTGGCACGGGATGGGTGGTTTTGCTGTTGAAGAGAGAACTCAGAGAAAGACAAGCAACACAGCACCTAACAGAACAGGGAGAGTCTAATCCTCAATTCTGGCAGTCTGTGCCAAGGTTTTGATGCAATACAGCACTGATTTCCAGCTTACATGAACGTGCCAATGTTCGCATAAATGTGCAGTGGTGTCACTGCCCAAAGACGCTGAGTCAAGAACACACCAGCAAAACGTTTCTTACCATTTTCCCAATCATCATAACATATGGTCCCAAATACTTGTTCACTCCGAAGATGTCTAATAGCCGTATATACCAGTAGATGATGTTAACGCAGTAGATCACTCGGCCGTCGCTCCGCAGTGGCAGGTCTTGCAGACGGAGCACCATCCCAACGGAGAACAGGAGGATAGCTATGAGATCGGTAACGTTCCAGTACTCCTGGAGCCAAACTTTCACTTTCTGTAATAGTTTTCCCGGCTCTGACATCAATATCTGAAGGAGAGCGGACACAGATAGGAAAGGAGCTGAACTGTCTCAATTTAAGCTTGAAGAAATCCATAGTAAACAGATATTTGCTACACAAGTAAAAGGCAAAGCTGATAGACTCCTGTCTTATAAATGTCTTGTGTAATTAGCTGATTTTTGGGAGAAATCTTCCATTTCAGCTACTCTTAGTCTGTATCTATGTGTGAGATACTTAAAAGAAAAAAGGAAGAAAACTTCATTTGGTCTAAAATTCCCCTGAAATTAGAAGAAATATATCTTTCTGTTTTTCAAACTTACCAATCCAATTTGGAGTCTTGGAATAGAGGGAGAAAGATATTTCATCATAAAATTCACATTTAAAGAGGCTGTAGATCAAAGAAGTTTTCTAAAATGTGCACCAAACTGCCAAGACATAATTAGTGACCATAATGAGCTGGATTTAGCATTTAATCCAGAGACCTGATTTTGGAAATTAGTTCCACAGATAAGAATGTAATTCATAAAGGTAATTACAGAATCGTGGAATTGTCAGGGCCGGAAGGGATCTCAAAGCTCATCCAGTTCCAACCCCCTTGCCATAGGCAGGGACATCTTCCACTAGATCAGGTTGCCCAGAGCCTCATCCGGTCTGCCTTTAAAGACCTTCAGGGATGGGGCTTCCAGCACCTCCCTGGGCAACCTGTTTCACTGTCTCACCAGCCTCATGGTGAAGAACTTCCTAAAGTCCAATCTGAATCTACCCACTTCTAGTGTTGCTCCATTCCCCCTAATCCTGTCACTACCTGACATCCTAAAAAGTCCCTCACCAGCTTTCTTTTAGGCTCCCTTAAGGCACTGGATGGCCATGATAAGGCCTCCTTGGAGCCTTGTTTTCTCCAGACTGAACAGCCCCAGCTCTCTCAGCCTGTCCTCATAGCAGAGGTACTCCAGCCCTCTGATCATCCTCATGGCCCTTCTCTGGACACAATCCAGTACGTCCATATCTTTCTTGTAATAGGGGCTCCAAAACTGGACACGGTACTCCAGGTGGGATTCTCACGAGGGAATCAACGCCCTCGCTTTGCTGGCCACACTTCTTTCGGTGCAGCGTAGGATACAATTGTCTCTCTGTGCTGCAAGTGCATACTGATGGCTCATTTTAAGATTCTCATTCACCAGCATTCCCAAGGCCTTTTCTTCAGGGATGCTCTCAAGCCAGTCACTGCCCAGCCTCTATCAGTGCCTGCGATCCTGCAGGATCCTGCACTTGGTCTTGTTGAACCTCACCAGGCTGGCATGGGCTCACCTCTCCAGCCTGTCAATGTCTCTCTAAATGGATCCCTTCCCTCCAGCATGTCAGCTGCACCACACACCTTGGTGTCTATGGGGAACTTACTGAGAGTGCACTCAATGCCACTGTCCATGTCACTGACAAATATGTTAAACAAGACTGGTCCCAGTACTGATCCTTGAGGCACTTCGCTTATCACTGGCCTCCACTTGGACATGGACCCATTGACAGCCACTCTTTGGCTGTGGCCATCAAGCAGTTCTTATCCACCAAGTGGTCCATTCATCAAACCCATATTTTACCGGCTTGGAGAACAAACTTTACCTTATGAATTTATCATCATTCTGTTTGCAAGTTTATTTGGGAGGCTTGACAGTTTTCTCGAATTACTGCTGAAACTACTCCTCAAGTGATTTCTATGAATAATTTCTATCTTGTAGTGTGTTAACAGCTGTTTGTTTTAATTTTCTATATTTAGCCTGAGAACATCTGAGCAGACTCACACAGTTCCTTAAAAAGATGAATACCATTCTTACCATTTTGTTATTCATTTTCAGAATGAATTTTAGGCTCATCTTCTGTGAATAATCTCCAACATCTGCTTAGAAATCCACCACAACAAATGTTCTTGATACATTTTTGTGGAAAGGACAATTTGGGGTGAATAATTAGTCAAAAATGGCTCACATGATTCCTGTCAGTACTGTCAGTAGCTGTTCACCTACTGAGCCAGCGGTGCTTTGTCTCCATCAGTGTTGCACAGTTCCTATGTGGCTACTGCCAGTTTTCCTTTTTCTTTTGGTTAGTGGAGTACACTTACTATAGGCCACACAACTGGGGCCTTTTCCTCTGTCCTCTTTATTTACAATATAGGTTTTACAGCACAGTGCTTGAAATCGGTCTTTGAAGTCTAAGTGGATGTTGCAGTCTAGTTCTCAGAAATATTTCAGTAGAAAACACAAATGCAGATGGTACAAATTCAGCCTAGGGGTACAAATGTGCTGTTTCAGCTGAGGTCAACGGGGCTTGCACCCACTCACATCAGGGCTGACTTTGGCCTCTGGTGTCATTGTGGAATAAATGCGCACTGGGCCAAGTGAAAATGGCACAATGGTTACTGTTAGTGGGTGAGGCTATGAGAGGGAAGGGATGTCAGAACAACTTCACTCTGCCTATAGATTGAGCGACACCTTAAATGCTCTGTCTCTGCTCTATGTGTCTGCTGTGGCATCTTTAGGGAGACCCATTCATTGCTCGACATAATTCGCCAACATTTTCAAGATTGAAAGGAGGAAATACTATGGAATAGTATGTGCTGCAATATTTGGTGTGGATCTGAATTTCCCCAAAGTTACAGCAGGTTTTATCTGAAGCCTTTGTATAAGATACCTGGGCAGATAGAACAGCTATTAATTTTGAACGAAATCTCTTTGGGGTGAGGATTCAGATGTGAGCTTTTTGATTGTCACAGGACCACTATGTCGCCATGTCCACTCTGTTATGTCCTTATCCCCATTTCCTTTTCCTCCTCCTAAAACATATGTTGGTTTCTGAGCTACACTTTAAGGAACATAGCTGAGCTTTAACATGTGTCAGAAAAGCTCCCCAAGTATGCACTCGCAAATGAGCGCTATTAAATGCACACCACACAGAAACCCAAATAGAAATTTCATTGGAGAAAGAGGAAGAAAGAGGCATAATATTCAAGTGAAAATGAAGAAAGATAGACTTTTTTTTTAGTGTGGTGCTTTTAACAATTCATCTGCTGTTCTGTAAAAACCCTAATTTTAAGATAAAACCATTCATCAAAAATTATTGTGAGAAAAATAATAAAACCAGATGAGAACTCCTCATGCTTATTTCATTTTCAGTCTATCTTTCTTGGTGGGGGTGATTTTACCTCTCTCATCTTCTCTATTCCCAGAGTGAAAATGTATGAGATGACAATCCATTCCTGTGTAGATGGCCAGCGATCCATCTTCACTAACACTATGTAATTGAACAACATCAAGTAGCCTATATATGCCAGCTGTAAAGAAACAAAATGAATAACAATAATCACTACATTTATGATTGAGCCATCTTTTGGAGTATGATTTAATATTCCTAATTCCTCTGTATCCAAGGTTAAACAGGAAATAAAGAACAATCAGATAGTGCCCTGGGTTGTATGAAAAAAAGCTCACATTAAGTCACATACATGTAGGTCTGCAAAATTCATGCTCAAATGTCCTATCCTTCAGCATGCCCAACAAAATGGTATTAATGCAGTTCCCCTGGATCATCCCACAGTAGTAAGAACTCTGACACTACTATGCCAGCTACCAAACCAAGTTACTTAGGCAAAGATTTATCCCTCATTTGCTTCTATGACCCCTTCCTCCCTTAATACCACTCCCATGTGTTTTTTAATCTCTGTTCACCTCATCCAGGCCAACTATGACATTCCAAATCCTTTTTGTACAATCCGTGTCTGGAGCCCAGAAGGCCCCAGGCATTGATAGAGGACTTCCTGCCCTATGCTCTGCACTCTGATCTACCCCATACCATGATTCCTTCCCAGAACACTGCTACTTCTACTCATATTGCTGCAGCATGTAGACCAGCACAGCCACACATCCATTTGCCTTAGATTTTCTGAAAAGAAAAAAAATCACTGTATTATGTTTTGCTTTTATTTATTTAATATATCTGCCCAACTTATGACACAGTGGAAAGTGAGGATTACATCTTTAGTTTCTTTTTCCTTTCTTTCTACTGTTGAATATAATGAAATAGTCAGAAGTACAAGGTAGGCAAATTGCATCAAGAAGTTCATAAAACTCAGAAAAACCCAAGTGCCGCACTGGAGCACAGGCTGTAGCTGTGGTGATTGGTTGTGACCGGAATCTTCAGCCAAATTTAAATCAGAGAAAAGATTCAGCTCTGTGCATGAGTATTTTAATCATTGTGCCTGAAAACCTATCACATACAGCTGTACTTCAGCACAGTTTTTGTCTCTCAGCTGCATGTAACTCACAACTATTGTGTAGTTGGTATCAGAATAAAGATGAAAGAAACACGAAGGGGCTGAGACTTTTGGGTAGGATTATTTCAGTGTTCAGAACTTCACAGAAGAGGATTTATAGTGCTGCTGTGTTTGTTATAGAACTTC
This sequence comes from Tricholaema leucomelas, assembly GCA_013400475.1. NCBI lineage: Eukaryota > Metazoa > Chordata > Aves > Piciformes > Lybiidae > Tricholaema lacrymosa > Tricholaema leucomelas. The sequence continues at coordinate 30,521 of WAAF01020266.1, forward strand.
ACTCCTGCTCTGTGTAAAAGCCACAGGGTTCTGGCTTTTACTCCATTTACTGTTTTGAAGGACACTGAAGAGAACTCTTTACGTTGGCCAAAACTGAGTACAGAGAAGACAGACAGCTTAACCACTGCTTCTTGTCTACATAAAACAGAGTAGGAAATCATCTCATTTGTCTTTCAGTTTGTGTGTGGTGATGGATTGCAATGCTCAGGTCTTTAACACTCCTAAAGGAAAAAGGGAGCAGTATTGACTTAGGTCAGCATCTAGGGTGTCAGCTGAGTCAGCACAAACTCTGGGCAGACAAAACCTGGATGCACATCTCCCTGTCTGAAATAACACCTTCTATTAAAGTGCAAAATTCATGTGATACTGCCACCTAACACCTATCCTCTTAGATATTATTGATTATTAATTATCAATCAATTTCCTATTTTGATCTGACTCAGTAGTTAGTATGGGAAAGAATAGGGGCATTAAAATGATGCTGAAACTGCACCACTAATCCAAGAAACAAACACTTCAGACTGTAAAACCTCTCCTCACCCTGTAACTGCCTTCCAGGAGGGTGTCCTGATCTCAAACCATACTCAGTACAACTGCTTGTGCTGGTACTCCTGATTCCTTGTAAGTGCACAACTAGGTGAACTCTTGTTCTCTTGCTTTTACATGACTTGACAAAGACCTAGGGACTTCCATTTTTACCCTTGAGCGCAGTACCTGAAGCAACTAAGGAGAAGAAACTGAGGAGAGGAAAGAAGTTTCTAAGGTGGGTTGATCCCTGCCCTCCTATGAATGCCTTACCATTCTACAGAAAATACTTGAATACTTCTTTGTGGTAGGGGACAATCCTGGAAAGTGTAACAGCAGGAAGGTGCCTTAAGGTGTTTTGCTGATTACAGTAATTAAATTTTCATAATGTGAAGTGCTCCCAAAGTGTAAAACTTACACAAAAGCTGTTTTGGTGTTTAGAAGATAACTCTTAATTGGGATTCAATTCCCTCTGCTGTTGCTCCTTTTCAAGAGGTGTAAAAATGTGGCCTCTTACATCCTGCTAGCTTGTCAGTCTGAAGCTAGCAGTTAAAATGAGAACGCCATCCTTATTTTTGCTCCTATGCAGAACCAAAATGTTATATACTGAATACCCCCATATAGAATAGAATAGAATCAACCAGGTTGGAAGAGACCTCCAAGATCATCCAGTCCAACATAGCACCCAGCCCTAGCCAGTCAAGTAGACCATGGCACTAAGTGCCTCATCCAGTCTTTTCCTGAACACCCCCAGGGATGGTGACTCCACCACCTCCCTGGGCAGCCCATTCCAATGGCAAATCACTCTCTCTGGGAAGAACTCCCTCTTAACATCCAGCCTATACTTCCCCTGGCACNTGATACAGGCCAAGATGTCATTGGCTCTCTTGGCCACCTGGGCACACTGCTGGCTCATCTTCAGCCTACTCTCATTGTAACTATTATTGAGTATTTTAAGACTAAAGGTGTGTATAGCTGTAGAGCAATAGCAGATAGGAAGATACAGAATAATGAAATTATTTTAACTATCTTACAACAGCTGTAAGTAAAGCAACTTTTCTTGTATTTTGGACCATGGAATGTGAAATTTGGAAGATTTATTTTGACATCTGTGATTAGTATTTTTGCTTCTGTGTTTGTAAAAAGTGATAGGCGATTTTAATCCTTTTCTGAAAATAGTTTTACCTTTAGTCTCCAGGAGTTTCTCAACATACCCAACTAGCTGGTCCAGCACTGATGTCAGAACGTGTCTTCATTGGCTCTTCAAGTTCAGCACAGGCAAGATAAAACTTTAGTAACTGACCTTGATTGAGACTTGCCTTGGGATATAAAACTGTAGGAACAGGTCTACATGGAAATGCAATATTGATCTTTTCCTCCCATTTCAGAATTGAACTAACAGGGTCAGGGAGATGCTTCTTTCTGTTTACAGTGTAGAGGCTTTTCTGGGTATGCATAATACATACTGTGACTGATAATGAGACTAGGCTGCTGTTGAGTACTTTCTAGATTAATTTGCCTGATCAGTGCTCATTTGCCACACAGTTCTGCCAGTAGCTGCTCCAAGCTGCCAAACTGGAGCTATATGCTAGCATAACCTGTCTGCCACAGTTTAGTCTTTGTTGATGTGAACTGATGTGTGTCTGTAGTGGCACTTCCCAGATCTCAGCAAGGCATCTTTTCTTACAAGAAGTAATTTAAAGACGGATGCATTCTTTGCAATTTATTGTGCATTCAGTAGCACAATGGAGAATGTAACTGGGAAGGACCACTTGAAATCATCTGGCCACTTCCATGGTGCTGAGGCAAGATTAATTACAGTGTACCATAGTGGACATATGTTTTGATAAGATATAGAAATCACTAACAAGGGAAAATCTACCATCTTCTTACACATTTTATGACAGTACTTCTCAGGGCAGTTAGAAATGGTTTCCTAACAACTTTCCTTAAAATGCTTTACTACAATTTAAACCTTCCTATTCAGCACGGATTTGGAGATTATTCCATGTTGTTAATCTCTGCAGCTACTTAGACATATTTGAATACTATTACATTCCTTCTGCATACTTCCTTTTTCCAGAGGAAACAAGTTCACTTTCTTAAATCTTTCTCCTTAAGACAGGTCTTACAGACCTCTTGAAACATTTTTCATGCTCTTTTTTGTGTCCTTCAAACCAGTCTGCACCTGTCACGTGATGCAGAAGCTGAACCGGGATATTCTAGCCAAGGAGACTTGGAAGGATTGCTTTCTGTATTAACTTCACTATGCAACCTCATTCTTCCACTTTCTGGTGCAATTTGCAAATTCAATGACTAATATTTACTCCATCACCTAAGTTTTGAATGAAAGTATCAGATAGCAGCTCACGTAGGAGAACCCCTAATGGAATCCTTTCCAATCCCTGCTTCCAGCTTAATAATGAATAATTAATGTCTATTCCTCAGGACTAATTGCCAAAAAGCTTTGTATCCACATGTTAACTCTATTAGAGCAGTTACTAGTATATCTGTGAGAATACCCTGTAAAGTTCATAGAATCATAGAATCAATGAAACAAGTTGGAAGAGACCTCCAAGATCATC
>WAAF01020267.1:0-58824 GCA_013400475.1 Tricholaema leucomelas
GCGCGGTATGTTATCTGCATGGCCCCGCCCCAGGGCTCTCCCTGCGATGCCCTCGGCTCCGCCCTGTGTCGTCTCCATCCCTCTCCAGCTCCTCCAGGTGCTGCTCAGCTCCCTCTGCCGTTCCCGACGCAGCCTCCCGCACACGCCGGTGACAGGGCTCTTTCCTTGCAGGGCGCTTAGGAGAAGGTGGCTCTCCAGGACCTGCGGTTGTGGGATTCGCGCCGCCCTGGGAAGGAGTCTACCAGACAGACACACGGTGAGGATGCTGTGGCCTTTATTCACCCTCAGCCCCAACACAGCGAGCCAGGAATTGAGGCATGGAGCCCCCCATGACGCATGGGGCACCTCATGACCACCGCACCTGCTGCTCTCAGCAGAGGTGCTGGTGCGGACCCATGTCCCTGCTCAGGGGGTCTTGGCTTTCCGGCGCTGCGTGCCCCACAGCAGGAGGGACAGAGACAGGGTGACAGCTCCCAGGATCCCACAGAAGAGCAGCATGGGGAATGTTCCCTGCAAGAAAGCAGCAGTGAGCAGTGCTGTCCCCCAGTGCCCACCTCCACCCCATGCAGCCCACACTGCTCCAGCATCTTCCCATGGGTGCTGACCTCACGCAGGCACTTGTAGCCATGGAAGGGGCTGTTGCAGAGACACTGAACAAGGCCAGGGCCATCTGGGGAACAGGCAGCATTCTCTGGGCACAGCCAGGCTGGTAGAGCAGAAGTGCAGAGGTCATGGGCCTGGGCCAGGCCAACTCCCAGCCCCAGATATAGCCCTCCTGCTCCCTGCCATACCAAACTCCTCAGAACTGTTGCAGGAGTTCCTCTGACCCTGGCAGAACTGACTAGTCCCGTTCGTCGTCACCTCCTCCCAGGCGCTGTGCCCTCCTGGACACTTCAGTGGCAGCGGCAATGCTCTGGGGAGCAGACAACTCAGCCCCCAGCACCCCAGGAGGCCCGTGCCCTCTCCCCGAGGTACTCACAGGATCTGCAGTCGAGTGAAGCCCAGGAAGGAGCTGTTGGGTAGGAGTGTCAGGGGATTCTTTGTCAGGTCCCTGCAAACACACACCGGACACTTGGACTTTTCTCTGCAGGGCTGCTCTCCATCCCTTCATCTCCCACCTGGACTGACAGTGGGGATTGCCCTGACCCATGAACTTCTGATGAATTTCAGGAGGTTGCCATGGACACTGACCTCCATTCAGATGCTAAGCTGTTCATTAACTATCTCTTTGGATGTGACCATCCAGCCAATTCCTTCCACCAGAAACATCTCTTTTGAGTTGAGAGACAATGGTGTTACCTGAGACTGTGTCAAAAGCCTCACAGAAGTCAACACAAATGATGTCAGGTTGCTCTTCCCTTATCCATCAGCATGGTCTCCCCATTAGAGAAGGCCTCCTGGCTGGTCAGGCAAGGACCTGCCCTTGGTGAAGCCACGCTAGCTGTCCTGCACCACCCCACCACCACCCATATGCCTTGGCAGATCTTCCAGGAGGGTCTGTTCCATGCCCTGACTAGACACAGAGGTGAGGCTGCCTGGACAGTGGTTCCCAGGGTCCCCCACATTCAGCTGTTTTAGAAATGTAGGTGATGCTGCCTTTTTTCCAGTTAGTGGGGACTCCTCCTAACTGCCACCACAGCTCAAAGGCAGTGTGGAGCGGACAGTGTCCCCTGGGTTTTAGAGTGCCATGGGACTTGGGGACAGAACAGCGCTGAGTGCACAGTGGAATGGCAGGGATGGGGACCAGCGAGGCAGGGCTGTGCTTGCCCATCAAGATGGGGGTGTCACACCGCACCCTTCTCCCTGCCCAGGGCCCCATCTGTTGCAGGGAACGGGAGGGGACACAAAGAGATATACAGACTCACAGGATAATGGTGCTGGTAGCCTCACCCAGCCCTGGTGGGAGGCTGTCCAGAGAGCAGTTGCTCAGGTCCAGCCTGGGAGGGGGGTAGTGCAGTCAGGAGGGATGCCAGCACGCCTGGCACACCCAGCACTTCCACCCTGCTTGTCCCATGCAGCCCCTGCCCCGCAGAACTCCCACCCCTGCATTCCTCTGATCCACTCTGTCCCCACAACATACACCCTGTCACATCCCTGCACCAGGCAACCCCCCACCCCAAGCCACCCCATAATGTTGTCCCTGAACATCCTCTGCTTACCCCTCTGCACTCTCAGCACCCCCTCATACATCCCTCCTGCCCCATACCCCAGCAGTCGTTCTGGATGGGTGTCCTGTTCCCAGCAGCAGCGTCCCTCACTCTTGGTGTCAGCCCGGGACTTGCAGTACTGGGCCACGATTGAGTCATTCTGCAACGGTCCTGGGCAGTGCCTGCACACCTGTCACAGGGGACATTCAGTGCGGCCCTGGCAGCACCATCACACGTACCACTCAAACCCTGGAGCCTCTCAATCCAAGCACCTCTAAGCCAGGCACCCTCAGACCCCTCTAGAATGGGTACTTGCTGATGCGTGGAACTCCCCTGGAGCCCATCGACATGGTCACCTCCGACTGCACACATCTTCATGCCGGGCACTACTTCGACTCACCAGCACCACTAATCCGGGCACCCGCTGTCTCGAGCCCCGGAGACAGCCATTCCCCGACCCTCTGCACCCCTAGGTCCCGGTATCCACGTCCTTGGACATCCCCGTCACCGTCACGGACACCTCCGACACGGGTACCTTCTGGAGCCGCCAAGTTGGGCACCCTCCGACCTCCCTCGATCGGACATTCACCGACCCTTGGGACACCCTCGGACCATCTTCATCCCCCAACGTGGGCACCTCCGACCCCGGGCATCCTCATCTCGGGCATTCCCCGACCGGCACCCCTCGAGCCCCGGCACCCTCAAACTCCGGATTCCCCCGGGCCGGGCCCTTCCCGGTCCCGATCCCGATCCCGATCCCCGCCGCTCACCGCCGCCCCACTGGCGGACCAAGGCAGCAGCAAGAGCATCAGGAAAGCGGCCATGTCCCCGGCCGAGCCCTGACCCCACCCCGGAGCTCTTCCGGGACCGCCCGGGACTGCCGGACACGCCCAGTGCGAGGACGCCCCCTGGCGGGGACGGTGTGGGTTTCTTCCGAGACACCAAGGACTACCAGACCACGGCGGGCCCAGTGCCGCGGCACCGCCACTGATTGGCACGGCCAGGGGCGCGGGCAGGACACAGCTGCGTCCCTCACCAGCGGATACGCCGGGAGACGGCGGAAAGCCCCGAGAGGAGCGGAGCCGTCGGGAGGCTGCAGAACGGGTCCGGCCCGGACCAACCCAGGCCAGACGACCTCTGGACCAAGAGCGAAGCCGCAGCCAGGGTTGCCCGCAGCGAGGGGCGTCAGGGCGCGGTAACCCGCTCGAGGCAGCCGAGCGCAGCCGCGGCACCCCCGCTGACCCCGCGTGGGCCCTGTGACGCCATCGGGGCGCGCCGGGGCCGGGCGGAAGTGGCGGTGAGGGCAGCGTCGCCTCATCATACATGATCAGGTTGCGCCCATGGTTGTTACGGCGGCACGTGGGGGCTGAGCTTTGCCGCGCCGGTCGCCGCCGCCGGTGAGTGTTACACCGCGGCTGCTGGGGAGTCCTCAAGGTCAGCGCCCACGACAGCCCGGCAGCGGTCTCTCCGGGCTCGGAACACACGCTGAGGCTGTGCCGGGGCTCATCTTGTCGCTACCCGCCTCACCTTGTCTCCTGTCCACTCTGGCGGTACCGAAGCGCCGGGGAGCCGCGCCAGGGTACAGGGTCATTGGGGACAGCAGAGTCGAGGGGGATCAAGGGTCTGGGGGCATCGGGAATCCTGAGTAATCAGGGACCGGGACATTGGCTGAGGGCACCGGGGATCCTGAGGGACTGTGAGACTGAGACTCGGGCTGGGGGCACCGGGGAGCACGGAAAAGGGAGCAGGGTCGCTGAGGACGCGGGAACGATGAAATGTAGGTCAGAGGGCACCGGGACACAGGAGGGCCGGGCCTCAGAGGGGGTGACATGGGGACACCGGGAGACAGGGAAGAGCAAGGCGGGGAAGAGGGGACACGGGGCACCCTGGGGCTGTAGGAGCAGCGCCTGGGAATGGGAACACGAGGACATCAAGAGAAGGGCCACCAGGGCCTATGGGGGCCACTGAGAGACAGGGAATGGGGCCTTGGGCCAGGGACACCAGAGGACGCTAAGGCTCGATGCAGCAGGGCCTCAGGGACACCAGGTATAGGGCAGCTTTGGGCAGAGAGCACCCGTGGCTGCCAGGCTTTGGGCTGCAGTGCTGGTGAGGCAGCTGTCAAGGACCACAGCACTGCCTGCCCCGTGTTTAGTCTTGATGGTGGAATGCGGTAGGGTGACCTTGGACCCTGGCTGGGAGCTGTGCTGTGTGCTTGAGTGGTGTCCGTCAGGAGCAGGGACGGTGGCAGGCAAAGCAGGAGGTGCTGCCCTCTCACCTCCTTCACGCCCAGCCAGCACTGCCACAGGACACGGTGCCAGCACAGCTGCCCTGACTCCCCTTGCCCCCACAGTGTGCAGGCCTGGGCAAGCTGTGCTGGATACAGTGGTTCCAGCCTAATCCCCCCAAGTATGCCCCAGGCAGGCATTCCTCTGAGGATGTGGTGGGCACAGCGCCAGTCCCTCACCACCGGCAGGCCGATTTTGTCCTCCATGTGCCCTGCAGTACCCCCTGGCAGACCTTAACACTGCCCCACAGTATGGTGGCACAGGAGAATGCTTTTTGTCCTTCACCCACTGCCCCGTCAGTGCTTGCTGCTCCCATGGGCATTTGTTGCTTTTGACTGCCTGCTCCTTGCAAGCCTGTGCCCACTGGCAGAGGTAGGTGGTGTGGTGTCTCTGTTCTGGCACTCTCTCTGCCCTGCTCCTGAAACTGCTTGTCCCTCCCATCTCTACTGGGGCTTGAGCCACGAATGGGGCGTCCCGAGGATGAGCCTGTGAACAGGGCATGGAGGTGCCAGGGCCAGCAGCAGCTCAGGTGTGCTCCATCTGGCTGCTGCCCAGAGCCTCTGAGGCTGTTAGTACTCATCTGTGTGTCCGTCATCCCTGGTGTGTCCGCACATCCCTGGTTGTGCGGGGTGCGTGTCTTGCGGGTCACCCTATCCGGCCCCTGCTCAGCTGGACTAGGGGTGGCAGGGCTCCTCCTGCACCTGCTCACTGGCACAGACTGGGCTCCACTGCTGGTCCTTCTGTCCTCCTTATCCCCATCTGTGGGTCCTGCAGGGCCAGGGGCTGCCCAGCGGGGGCTGCTGCGGGGGCAGCCGCTCTGGCGCTGGCTGTGCTGTGCTGTGCCGTCCCCAGGGCAGCTGTCTGGCGCCGGGGCGGCTCAGGTCTTGGCTGGGCTTTGGCACCGGGGGCGACTCAGGCGGGTTTGGCGGGTCCGCGCAGGCTAGGGCGGTTGTCTTTGGCTAAGGCACAAGGAGCGGTGCTGCCGGGCTCAGCAGGGCTGCCGCGCACCCAGGGCGGTTGTGTCGTTGCGTTTGGCCGTGCCGGGCCGGTTCTGCCGGGCTTGGCAGAGTTGCGTGGGGCCGGCGGGGCTGGGGTCCTGGGTGGGACTCTTTTCGCAACCATGGCCTCGGTGCTCTTCGGAAGAGATGCCCGTTTGCCTTGGCAGAGGCGGAGGGAGGAGAGGGGTTAAGGAGACGTCCCTTGTTCTGTTTGGCGCCCCGCCCCTTCCAAATGCTTGAGGCTGAGGAGCGAGCGAAGGTCCTTGCAGTGTGTAATGCGGCTCCCAGCGTGGTCGTGACACTTTTCTTTCCTCCTGCAGATGTCAGTGCTGGGGAGATGACGGCCAAGACCCGCTGCTGTGGTTGCTGCCGGGGTTCGGCGTACCCCTGAGGCCATCGAGGTGGATCCAAGGCAGGTGGCTGAGCAGGGGCAGCTCCGGTGGGGCAGCAGCAAGAGGAGACACTCACCATGGAGTTCACGGTGATCGACTACAGCATCTTTGCGCTGCTGCTGGTGCTATCGTCGGCCATCGGGCTCTTCTACGCGCTGACTGGGAACCGGCAGCGCACAGTGCAGGAGTTCTTGCTGGCCAACCGCAACATGAGCTTCCTACCTGTTGCTCTTTCCCTGCTGGCCACCTTTCAGTCAGCTGTGGCTATCCTGGGTGTGCCAGCTGAGATTTATCGCTTCGGTACCGAGTACTGGTTCCTGGGCTGCTCCTACTTTCTGGGGCTGCTCATCCCAGCCCACATCTTTATCCCAGTCTTCTACCGCCTGCGCATCACCAGCACTTATGAGGTGAGAAGGGCCCTGCCTGCTGCCACAGGGGGGACGTGGGGGGTGCAGGGGATGACCCCTGTGCTCGGACCCTGTGTGCAGGCAGGACAGTGCCCTGACCTATCTCCCCCACAGTACTTGGAGCTGCGCTTCAACAAGACGGTGCGGGTCTTTGGCACTGTCACCTTCATCTTCCAGATGGTGAGTGGAGCAGGACTGGGGAGGGCATGGGGGACCAGGCACAGCTGCAGTGTTGCTCTTTCTGCAGGTCATCTACATGGGAGTGGTGCTCTATGCACCTGCACTGGCCCTCAATGCAGGTAAGGGAATAGGAGCAGGGGATCAAATGTGGTAACCCTCATCCTGAGGGAGACAGAGGGGCAGCCACCCCCTGCTTATTAATGGCTTCTGCCACTTCCAGTGACAGGCTTTGACCTCTGGAGTGCGGTCCTGACCATCGGGCTGGTGTGCACGCTGTACACCACACTGGTGAGTCCCTGCCTGCTGCTCTCTGGCTGTGGGGTGCCCAGTGCTCCCCTCTCTGGGCTGTGGTGACAGGTGCTGTGCCTCCACAGGGTGGGCTGAAGGCTGTCATCTGGACAGACGTCTTCCAGACGCTGGTGATGTTTGCGGGGCAGCTGGCTGTTATTGTGGTGGGTGCCCAGCGAGTGGGTGGCATGGCCCGCGTCTGGCACCTGGCCGAGCAGGAGGGCAAGATCTCTGGCATTGAGTGAGTGGCCCTTACCAAGACACCTTCACCCACCCAGGGCAGAGCATCCCTTGTCACACATGGGGACACATGAGGCAACTGGGTAGGGCCTGGGCTGGTGCAGAGGGACATCAGCACTGCATGGTGGGGAGGAAGTGTCATTCCTGCTCCACCCTTTCCTGTGCTGTGGGGTGCAGCGTGCTGGCGAGGACCTGACACTGTGACATGCACCCCTTTTCTGCTGACACCTCTCTGCAGCCTGGACCCTGACCCTTTTGAGCGTTACACCTTCTGGACCCTGGCGATGGGAGGGGTCTTCATGATGCTGTCCCTCTACGGAGTGAACCAGGCACAGGTGCAGCGGTACCTCAGTGCCCGCAGCGAATGGGAGGCCAAGCTGTGAGTGGGGCCAGGGTTGGGGGTCCCATGGCTGGGATGGGCCTCTTTGCCGCCCCCTCTCAACTCCTCTGACACTTACCTGGTGCCTACAGCTCCTGCTATGCCGTCTTCCCCTGCCAGCAGATTGTGCTCTGCCTCAGCTGCCTCACCGGCCTGGTCATGTTTGTCTACGACCGGGAGCACCCACTGACACCTGCCCAGCGCCCCAGCTCCTCTGACCAGGTGAGTGACTGGGTCTGCCCAACACCTCCCACAGCCTGTGGGGCTGGACCATGTTTGCCCTGGATTCCTGGCCCCATGGGTGCTGACCCTACTGCCCCAGCTGGTGCTGTACTTCGTGATGGACGTGCTGCGGGACCTGCCTGGGCTGCCTGGGCTCTTCGTCGCTTGCCTCTTCAGTGGATCCCTCAGGTGAGCAGGTGTTCTCAGGGATGGTAGGGTTGGGGGAGTCCTAGATGAGCCCACTCCTGCTCCTTCTCCTCCCCAGCACCATTTCCTCTGCTTTCAACTCGCTGGCCACGGTGACAATGGAGGACCTGGTCCGGCCCTGCTGCCCTGGGCTGTCGGAGTCACGGGCCACACTGCTCTCCAAGCTGCTGGGTGAGTGAGGGACTAGGGTAGGAGACAGCACTGATGATGGGGAATCCCCAGCACCCCCATGACCCCCTGCTTCTCTCCTCAGCTCTTGGTTATGGATTGCTCTGCCTGGGGATGGCCTACGTGTCCTCTATGCTAGGCCCCGTGCTGCAGGTAGGGGTGGTGCCATGGCTGCCCCCAGCTCTGGCACCCACCTGGTGTGTGGTCAGTGCTAGGGCAAGGGGCCAGCTCTGAGGCCTGTGTCCTTGCAGGCAGCCATTAGCATCTTCGGCATGGTAGGGGGCCCACTCCTGGGACTCTTTTGCCTGGGCATGTTCTTTCCCTGTGCCAACGCCACGGTAAGTGTCCCCCTGCCTGGCTGAGGGCATGGACCCTGCGGGCCAGCAGGGGGTGGAGCAGTGCCAGGGGGCCTGAGGTTCCCCAAGCCCAGACAGGGCTCAGCAACCTCCCTCTCCCCTGGTGCAGGGTGCTGTTGTGGGGCTGCTGGCAGGCCTGGCCATGGCCTTCTGGGTGGGCATTGGCAGCCTGCTGCAGAGCATGGGGGCAGCCAGGGAGCCCTCCTCACCCAACAGCACTGTGCTACCCACTACTGGCAACCTCACCACTGTCCTTGCCACCACGCTGCTGACCCCCACTCTGGCTCCCCAGAGGTGAGTGGGGCTCAGGGCTTGGCACCAGGGTGCTGTGGGGTGAGTGATGCAGGGGTGCTGCTCTGTGCCCCACCTTACCTTTTCTCCTCTCTCCTGCTAATCTCCCCCAGCCCTACGGGGCTGCAGAAGTTCTACAACTTGTCCTACATGTGGTACAGCGCCCACAATTCCACCACTGTCATTGTTGTGGGGCTTCTGGTCAGCCTGCTCACTGGTGAGTGCAGGAACTGCTGGGGCTGGCAATCAGACCCCCAGCCTCCCTGCTCACCCTCTGCTCTGCCTGCCCAGGCCCCACGCCAGCAGCAGCTGTGGACCCCCGCACCATCTACCCAGTGCTGCCTCGTCTGCTCTGCTGTCTGCCCCGCAAGTACCGGCAGAAGCTCTGCTGCGGTGTGGTTTTCCCTGACCAGGTGAGGGGCCCAGACCCTGGTGAGGGAAAGGCATGGGGTCTGTGCCACTCTCCCCGTGCTCCTGCTGCCACTGCTCTGTCCCTGCAGGATGGTGACTGTTCAGGTACTGTGAATAAGAGCAATGGGGTGCCCAATGGCTTGGTGCCGCCTGGCTCTGGGCGTCGAGAAGAGGAGGATGAGGGGCAGGGATACATCTGTGTGGCTGGAGCCCCCGTGTGTGCCGTGCAGGAGACCTCCTTTTGAGCTCCACAATTCTGACCCTTCCCAAGCGTGGGGATCCCAGCCACCCCCTGTACCCTTCCACAGCTCCCCCCAAAGCCAGGGGCCTCAGGCCCTTGTGGGTTGGTAGCACAGGGTTGAGGAGCACCAAATAACAGAGGAGCTGGGTCCTTCACTGGTGGGGGCTGGCTGGGCTGCACCCCTATGAGCAGCTGAGCTCTCAGCCTTCCAGCTGCCCATGACAGGGGCTGTGCTGGACTCTGTTCTCTGGCCAGGGGGATTTGGGACCACAGGTATCAGGGTGGATGTTGGAGCAGGGCCGTGTCCCCACCCTAGGCTGGAATACTGCCCGGTGCCCCCAGCCTGGCCATGTGCCTTACTGCACTGCTCCCAGTCTGGGGGCTGCCCCATACTTCTCCAGCCCCACCCATCACTCATCTCTGTGTCTATTGTCCCCCAATAAATGGTTCTGGAGCACAGTTGTCAGAGAAGCTCTGTGACCAGCTACCTCCCCACCATCACCTGGAGCCTGTGGGGAGATGGACCCCTGTCTCTCCAAGCAATGGGGGCCCCTGCTGTCCCCTGGGAGCAGGAACCTTGACCAACAGGACAGATTTATGGCTACAGCCTTGGCCCCTTTCCCATGGCACAGGGCCGGCAGGGGGGCCCTGTCTGGGGAGCCAGGTTAGCAAGGCTCACGGGGGCAGAAGGGGGGAAGTGTGTCTGCTCTGTGTTAAGAGAGGGGTGCAGGGTCCCCATCTCCCCAATCTCTGAGCATAGCTGACCTGGGGCAGTGCCCAGGGTGAAGTTCCCATGGAGGAGTGGACCAGGGTGAGGGTCCCACGGGGGTCATATCCTGCAGCAGCATTAGCCGAGGCAGAAGACAGGTGCTAGCTGCAGGTTTATTACTGTGGGTGGGGCCAGGTGTGCCCCAGCCCCCATAGGCAGTGTTGGGCACCACCATCCTCAGTCCAGGCAGGGAACACATCAGCCCCGTGATGGCAGTTCTCACTCTCAGGCATCTCTGGGGTCCTGACCTACTGTGGCTGCAGGCAGGGACTGGGCAGGGAGCCTGGGTGTCCCACTGCCCACCCTGTGCCCACAGAGCTTGCAGACCCCTGTGCAGGATGGGGGTGTGGATCCCATCAGCACTGCTCCACCCCATCCTGAGCACACCCTCCTCATAGTGTGCGGACAGGGCAGATGTAGGGACCCTGTGCCCATGAGCATGGCAGGACTCAGGGAGGGCTGTTCCCTGCTGCCAGCCTGCTGGCCCTGCATGCCTGCATGCTCATGGCCGCTGGCGGCTGCAGCTGCCCCAGGGAGGTCAGGACCAGGGCCCTGCCATGAGCCAGTGTAGAGGCAGGAGCACATTGGCCACTTCTGCAAGAGAAAGGTCATGGCTGTGGGGCAGACTCCTGTCCTGCTGCCAGTGCCCCACACCCAAGGATGGGGGAACCCAGGCACAGCTGATAGGGTGTGCTGGAGGCCCTGGGGACAGGCTGATGGCAGGGATGGAGCATGCTGAGGTCTCCAGGATAGAGTGGGCTGGTGCTGGTGTGCACTGTGGGGACCCCAGGGGCTAGCTGCTGGTGTCTACTGGGGTAATGGGAGATCCTAGGGTGCCATCATGGAAGGGGACTCTAGGGACCAGCTGCAACATGTACTGAGGGACCCTAGAGGCTGACTGCTGCATAGTGGGAGGATGCTAGGGTGTTGTCATGCAAGGGTACCCCCATGAACCAGTGCCAGGGAGCTGGGCCCCAAAGCAGAGGTGCTGTAAGTCACCTTCAGAGGATGCAGGAGTGAGTGTTCATCAAGTGGGCAGGAGGGTGCAGCTGTGGGGGCCCCACAGCCCAAAGTTTGGCTAAGATGGGCAATGTAGCTGGTGGCCAGGACAAGGATGTCCAGCTTGGAGAGCTTGATGCTGGGAGGCACGGTGGGCAGGGCTGCCTGTTGAGACAGGAATGCCTGACAAAGTGCCTGCACCTGGCTCTGCTCCCACACCGTGTTCTGGGGGCATGGGGCACCCTGCAGACACAGGAGGGGCTGAGCTGGCCTGGGACCCATGGTGCTCTGCAGCTGGGGCTGGGGTGCTCACCATCTCCCCCAATGAGAATGGGGACAGCACTCATCCTCTAGGATACCATCTGTTCCTGGGGACCCAGGTGAACCCAGGATCTAGGCCCATGGGGTGTCTGTGCCCCCAGGACTGTGTGCCATGGGGCAGCCCATATGTCCTGCCTGTACTTCACCAGTCTCAGCCCTGCCCACAGCCCACCAAGCAGGGTAGACTGGCACTGCCAGGCATGCACCCCCTTCACCACGGCATCTCCCCAGGGCCTCCTGTGCCATCTGGCTTTAGTGCAGTAAGCTGAGGGGTGGCATCGCTGGGGCTCCCTGCTGCCACCACACACCGGGGCCATGGGGTCCTCCTCCTGTGCTCAGCTGGCTCCTTGCCTGTTCTGCTGTGGAGCTGCTCCCTGGGGTGCCAGGGTAGGCAGTTGAGAACCCTGGAGTCCTGTCTGTGCTCACTCTCCGTCAGCAGCAGGCAGCTCGTGGGGGGCTGCAGGCACCCCTCCTTCCCCAGCAGCTGGAGGAGACAGGGGACTGGCCGTGGGTGGCAGCTGGCTTTGCTCTGCACCCCTCACCAGTGCATGCCCCCATGTTCTCAGCCATGCTGGGCCCCACCAGGCAGCCCCTGCCCATGCTCCTGCTTGCACTTTGGCCCCACGAAGCACTGGGGGGGTCGGGGGGCCCGGAGGAGCACCTCTGCATCCCTGCCACCTCCCGGCATGGCTCAGCCTACAGCCTCCTCTGGGTTGGGTGTGTGTCCCACCTCCTCCCCCTTGGCACGGGCATGAGCTGGAGGTACAGGCTGTCCCAGCCAGAGCCTCCCCCAGCCCACAGCTGCCTGCAGCAGCCCAGCTTGCCTCACAGCCTGGCCTCAGTGTCACAGGACCCACCAAGATGTGGGCGGGGTGCCATGGGCAGAGGTCATGCTCTGGGCATGGCACCCACATGGGGTCACACCTGGCTACAGGCCCACGAGGCCGTTCCTGTTGGATGGAAGCCCAGTGCTGGTGTGGCACTGGTGGTGGGCAGCTGCCTGAACTGGCCCAAATACTGAGCCCCAGTGAATGCCACTTGTGACCGTCTGCCAGCTGGATTTAACTCCATTCACCACCACCCTCTGGGCCCAGCCATCCAGACAGGTTTTAACCCAGGAAGCATCCACCCAGCCAAGCCATGTGCAGACAGTGTCTCCAAAGGATGCTGTGGGAGACAGTATCAAAGGCTAGAGGTGAGGTAAATAACACCCACAGCCTTTCCCTCACCCACAAAGCTGGTCACCTTGTAAGGGGGGGAGATCATGCTCATCGATTGGGACCTGCCCTTCATTAACCCGTGCTGACTGGGTTGCCCTGCACATGCTGCGTAATGGCACTCAGCATGACCTGTTCCATGACCTGCCTCAACACCAAGGTCAGGCTGACAGGTCTGTAGTTCCCCAGATCCTCCTTCTTGGGGATGAGTATCCAGGGAACAATTGGTATTACTACTAAAGACTGAGGCAAAGAAGGTATTGAGTACCTCAGCCTTTTCCTCATCCTTGACCACTCCGTTCTCCCCTGAATCCAGCAAAGGACAGAGATTCTCCTTAGTCCTCCTTTTGCTGCTAATTTATTTGTAGAAGGATTTTTCTTTAACAGCTGAAGCCATACTAATTTCCAGTTGGGTTTTGGCCCTTCTAATTTTCTCCCTGTCTAGTTTCATGACAATCTTGTAGTCCTCCTGCATGCCTTTCAATGGGCACAGACTCCTCATTTTCTCCCTAAGCAGCAACCAAATGTCTCTATTCAGCCAGGCCAGCCTTCTGCCCTGCTGGCTTGTCCTTCGGCACATGGGGATAGCCTGTTTCTGCACCTCTAAGACTTCCTTCCTGAACAATATCCAGACTTCCTGGAGTTCCTGACCTTTCAGGACTGCCTCTCAAGGGACTCTCTTGACCAGTCTCTGAAACGTGCCAAAGTCTTCACATTGAAGTCTAAGGTGATCATTCTGATGACCCCTTTATTGACTTCTCCAACAACTGAGAACTCTGTCACACGATAATCACCATGCCCAAGACAGCCCTTGACCACTGCAACCCCCACCAGACTTCTCTGACAACTGAGACCTCTGTCACCTCACAATCACCATGCCAAAGACGTCCCCTGATCATTGCACCCCCCCACCAGACTTCTCTGACAACTGAGACCTCTGTCACTTCACGATCACTATGCTCAAGACGTCTCCCAGTTATGGCATCCCCCACCGGTCCTTCTCTGTTCAAAGAGCAGGTCCCGCAGGGTGCCTTCCCTAGCTAGCTTTGTCACCTGCTGTGTCAGGAAGTTGTCCTCTGCACACCCTAGGAACTTCCAGGACTTCTTCCTCTCTGATGTATTGTGTTTCCAGCAGACATCAGGGAAGCTGAAGTCCCCCACAAGAACAAGGGCTAGATGCCTAAAGAATTTTATCTGTGTCTTCATCGTGGTTGCGTGGTCTGTGACAGACTTCCACCAGGATATCTGCCTTATCGCCTTCTTTCTGATCTTACTCATAAACACTCAACTCTGTGAGCCTCAATACAATTAAACCACTCTCCAACATACAGGTTCATGCCACTGCCTCTTTTTCCTTGCCCATCTGCTCTGAAGAGGTTGTAGCACTTGATTGTGGCGCTGCAGTCGTGTGAGCTGTGCCACCACAACTCTGTAATGGCCTCTGTACCATAGCTTTCCTGTTACACTGTGGCTCCCAGGCAGTCCTGTTTGTTTCCCATGCTACATGGATGAGGGTAGATGCACTTCAGGTGATCTAAAAACCTTGCCACAATTATGTAAGGTGGAGTCCTAATTCCTACCTGGCTGTTCTCAGGTGCTCCTGTGGTTGCTAATTCATCAGTGGCCCTGGAGTCTTTGCTGCCTCGTGGGTCTCCATTCCTACCTCCACTGATAGCGCAGACTGACAGGGCTCAGTAGCACACCATCCTTCAAACATTGCTGCACTGCTCTCAGGCTTATTTCTGGCAAGCTGTTTTGTGTCCTGTCCTCTTTCAATCTAGCTTAGAACTCTTCCAATGAGCCCTGCTAGCTCCTAGGCTAGGATCCTTTTCCCTCTTTGTGACAGGTGTACCCCATCCGTTGCCAGCAGCCCTGATGTCCTGTAAATCAGCCCATGGTTAAAGAATCCAAAGTCCTGACAGAGACACCAGCCTTGGACTCAGGCATTTGACTCTTTTGTTTATTCCTTCATCACACCCTGCAACTGGGAGATAGATGAGAAAATTATTTGTGCTCCTGATTCCTTAATTAGTCGTCCTAAGGCCTTGAAGCTGGCCATGGACTTTGCATTGCAACTTCCTCATTGCCGATCTGAAAGATTAGCTGAGGGTAGTCTGAGGGCTGCACTAGGGAAGAAAGCTTTCTCCTCACATCACTAACCTGCCCCCCACGACCCCTGGCGGCTGCTGAATCCCCACCCCAGCGCCCTCTCACTCGGGGCCCCAGTCTCAGGACGCCCTAGCACCGGCATCTGCTGCCAGGCAGCGGAGCGAGATCCCCCAAGGGAACTGGAAGCCGGCCCGGGAAGAGCAAAGCCAAGTCAAAGCTGGGATGGGGGGGGGGGGGAAGGGGGGGCGCAGTCGGAATCAAGACTTGGAAGTAACAGTCTGGGGGGTCCCATGGGAGCCCAGGCAGCCCTCTGTCCCCTGCCTCGCCCGGCGTGGCTCCGCAGGTGGGGGCACTGGGGCTGAGCGGTGTCTCTGCACTGCACCGGACAACCGTCCCAGGCCTCCCTCGGGCCGCAGAGCTGCTCCCCCGCGGCCGTAGAGCCAGCGAGGGCCCAGCCCTGGCAGTGAGCCTGCAGCCAACCCGGAGACCAGCGAGCGGGGCGAGCTGCCCCTAACCGATGCGGGAAGCCCAGGCGGGAAGCCGCGACGGCAGCCCCGCGGCGGGGCTCAGGGTGAGAAGAGGTGGAGTCGGGGACGCGGCGGCGTCGCTGCGGGCGGCGGGAGGCGGCGCAGCGCAGTCGCGGTGACGAGCGGGGCGGTGACGAGCGGGGCGGTGACGCGGAGGTTGCCGTGACGCGAAGGTTGCCGTGACGGAGGGGCGCGGCGATGCGCTGACGTGTGCGGCGCAGCCATGGCGCCGCGGCGGCCGGCTGAGCTGTACCGGGCGCCGTTCCCGCTGTACACCGTCCGCCTCCACCCACGGCGGCCGCTAGCCATCACTGCCGGCGGCGGCGGAGCCGCCAAGACAGGCATCCGCAATGGCGTGGTGCGGATGGGTCGGGGGAGCCGCGGGTGGGTGGAGGTGGGGTGAGGAGGCCCGGGAGCTTCAGGGCCGGGCACAGTGGGCGGGGAGCTGGGGGTCCGGGGGCCTCGGAGGGGAAGAGGGTCCCCGGACGGCGGGCTGGGGTCGGGTGCAGGCGGCAGCGGTCGGATGCTATGGGGGTAGCCTGGGCTGGGATATGGTGGTCCCGGGGCGAGACCCTGTATCAGAGCCCGTGACTGAGTCCGACTGCTGTCCTGCAGCACTTTCTGCAGCTGGAGCAGATCGGGGGGCAGCTCAGTGCCTCCCTGCTCCACTCTCACGACACCGAGACTCGCGCCACCATGACCATGGCATTGGCCCACGACGACATCATTGCCGCGGGGCAGGATGCCAGCTGCCACATCCTCCGCTTCAGCCTGCAGTCACCTGAGGCCAAGAGCAGCTCAGACGGCCAGAACGGTGAGGTTCTGCTTTGCTTGGGGCCTGACAGCACTTGCCCTGGACAGTGTGGGGCAGGATGTGGGGAGCTGGGTGATCTGTGGGGTGCTCTAGAGATGGTCTCCAGCACCCCACTGGTTTCAGCCTGCCTAGTGGCAGGAAGCTGTGTTAGGGCTCCATGTCATCTGCCCCACCACAGGCAGTGGGGAGAAGGGGCCACGGAAGCGGAAGGGTCCCAGTCCGGTGGGGCAGGGTGACACACAGAGTCAGACAAGCGAGGTGACAGTGGAGAGTCTGCACAGCGTCCGTACGGATTTCAGCCCCGACGCCCTGCAGAAGGCTGTCCGCTTCAATGCCGACTGCTCTCTGCTTGTCACTGGTGGTGCTGATGGCTTCCTTCGCCTCTGGGAGGTAAGTAGAGGGAGAGCTAAGGCCAGGCATCACCATGCTTGTGCCATGCATCTGGCAGGGACTGCCAAGTCACAGTGTTGTCAGTTTGGCAGCACCCACGGTTGTGTAATGCTTTGTCTTCCCTACACCTTCTCTGAGTGACTCTGGGTGCTGCTGTGGGGCTCTGGCCCATGGGCACCACTCTGACACCTGCTGTTCTCTTACAGTTCCCCAGCATGAAGAAGACACTGGAGTTCAAAGCCCATGATGGGGAGATTGAAGATATCGCGCTGGGCCCTGACAACAAGGTGAGCATCAGGTGGCTCCCTGGCCCCTGACACTCATTGTTCCATGGGGTGAATCATCCCCTGGGTGCCTGTGGCCTCTCTGTGCAGGTGGTGACAGCAGGACGGGACTTCCAGTGCTGTGTGTGGCAGCAGGACCAGCTGGTGACAGGGCTGCGCTGGAATGAGAACCTGCCCAGCATACCTGACAAAGCTTACCGCTACCAGGCCTGCCGGTGAGGGCAGGGGGCTGGGAACAGAACACCCCCACAGAGCTGCTGCTCCAGATCAAGCTTACTCCCAGTTTCCTAGGCTAGGGGAAAAAGCAACTCTGCTGTTTGCTTTAGTGGGGTTGGGTCTGGCTTCAGGTTTGAGCATGGGAGAGGTGAGGTGGGAAGGGGAAGGTGCTGGGCACTGGTGAGCCTTCATTGCAGTGCTGGCAGGCTTTCCCTCAATGCACCAGATGCCCCCCTCACAACACTGGGTGGAGGAGGCACGGTGGTGCTGACTGTAGGGAGCAATTCACTGTGCTCTCCCTGGGGCAGGTTTGGGACTGTGGAAGACAATGCTGGGCTGCTGCGGCTTTACACTGTGCAGGTGCCCCACAAGCGAGAACGTCGCCCCCCACCCTGCTACCTGACCAAATGGGATGGAAAGAGCTTCCTGCCACTGCTGACCCGACCCTGTGGCAGTGAGGTCATCTCCTGTCTCTCCATCAGGTACCTAGGGGCCAGGCAGGTTTGGGGCTGAGGGCTGCACAAGTCCCACTGACTGTCCTTCTCCTGCAGTGACTCGGGCACCTTCCTGGGGCTGGGCACAGTGACAGGATCCGTTGCCATCCACATTGCCTTCTCACTGCAGGTAAGCTGTGGGGCAGCCAGGTTGAGCAGGGAGGGGTGAGGTGGCAGTCCCAGTGTCCTCCTGTGGCTAGGCTACCTTGGGCCAATCCTCCCCTCTCCCACCCTGCAGAGGCTATACTACGTGAAGGAGGCACATGGCATTGTGGTGACGGATGTGGCTTTTGTCCCCGAGAGCCAGCGTGGGCGAGAGCTGCTGGCAGGGAATGAGGCTGCCCTGCTCAGTGTCGCTGTGGACAGCCGCTGCAAGCTGCACCTGCTTCCCAGCCGACGTAGGTCCTGGGGAGCTGCCGTGGGTGCTGGGGTACCTACCACTTCTCTGCATTCCAGAGCAGGGTTTTGCCTTTTCCCATCCTCCAGCATGCACGGGGGTTCTGGGGGCTGCAGCACCCATCTTCACCTCTGTCTCTTCCACAGGCTCCCTCCCTGTCTGGCTGCTGCTGCTGCTCTGTGCTGGGCTCATTGTGGCCACTATCCTGCTGCTGCAGTTTGCCTTCCCAGGGTTCCTGTAGGTCACAGCTTCCTTCCAGTGCCAGGACAGACCTCCACCCCGAGGCTGGCCAGCCTCTGCTGTACCCTGGCCCACCCTAAGCAGACTGTGAAGCAGACAAGGGACCAGCCCCAGTCCTGTGCTGTCCCCGCTGGTGCTCGGGGAGCAGACGAGGGGCCCCGGCCTGGCAGGACTCTGCTGGCTGCATTGTGGTACGGGGCTGGCCCCGCGGAGGAGGTGGTGGTTCTACAGCCTTCTGTCGCTCTGCTGCCATTAAAACTGGAGAGCAAAGGCAGCGCTGTCTGATCTGTGTTGACAGAGTGATGCTGGCTCTGGGGCTGCTCCTGGCTTGGGGATCTGCACTAGCTGCCTGCCGCGCCTTCCCTGCCCAGCCCATGGACACATGGCTGCAGCTGTGCAAGTTTATTAGAGGGTCAGGTGGTGCCCTGCTCCACAGCCCCCTCCCTGATGCCCTCCGCCTCCCCTTCCAGCTGCCGTACTTCGTCCCCATGCTCAAAGACAGCAGTGATGAACTGGGAGAAGAGTCGCTCCATGAAACTACCAGGGCGGGGCCAAAGCCCTTCCAGGAAGCCAATGTGTCCCCCATGGGCTGTGACCAACAGTGCCACGTAGGGCAGGTGCCAGGCGGTCTCCACGGGAATGGCTGGACAACCATAGTGAGAAGGGGTTTGCCAGGGGCAACCCCACTGTTAGGGCTGGCCCTCAGTTCCCCCCACTCACCATGCAGTGGGGAGAAGGGATCATCTGAAGCATTGAGGCAGAGCACAGGCACGTGGATGTGGTGCAGCTGGCGCGTGGGGCTGGCTGCCTCGTAGTACTCGCGGCAGGAGCGGTAGCCAAAGGCCTGAGCCGTGTAACGCTCATCGAACTCTCGGATGGTGCGTGCCTGCACGGGGTGGGGGTAAGGGCAGGCTCTGCCTGTGGGGGCAGGGTGGGGTTCTGCATCCTACCTTTAGAACGTGTTCCACGTCCACTTTGTCCCCGATTGCCGCTCTGTGCCTGCACCAACCCTAGGGTCAGTGCTGCGTGATGACACCACCCCTCTGCTGGGTGTGTGGACCCCGCTGTGTCCCCCACCCACCTGCTGACAAGCTGGCAGAGGCTGACGGCAAGGCGCTGGTTGAAGAGCAGGGCGTTCAGAGGCTGCTCCAGTGATGCGGATGAGACGCTGGGGTCCCAGACTGGGGACAGGGCCATGGCTGCCACTAGCCCTGCTGCCTGACCCTTCCGCCCCAGATAGTTGAGCACCTGCATCCTGTGGCACAGCCAGTTAGGGGCAGCTATGCCACCATCCCAGCCTGACCCCGTTCAGGGCCAGGCATGCCACCAGGCTGACCTATTTCTGGTCAGAGACAGACACACTGCCATCCTGGTCTGTCCCTGACCAGGGACAGCTGGGTCACCATGCTGACCCATCCCTGGTGAGGACTAGCCGTGCTGCCATCCCGGCTCATTCTCAGTGTGGACCCTGCCCGTACCCGCCCAAGGAGACGCCCACAGCCAGTATTGGGGCACACGGGTACTGGCGCTTGACATGGGCAATGGCTGTCTCCAGGTCTTCGGTGTTGCTGGCGCAGAATGTCCGGGGTGTCTGAGGGGGTAGCAGAGCTGAGGACGGGTGGTGACCCACCGTGCCATGCTGGCCCAGCTCTGCATGAAACTGGGGACGGGGGTTTAGGGGTCGTGCCCACCAGCAGCTCCTCGCCCCGGCAGCCTCGGTGGTTGAGCACGACTGACCTGTGGTAGAACAATACGTGAGTTGGTTGGCAGATCTGCAGCCGGCCCGTCCCCGGGGCTCACCTGTAGCCGGCACAGCTGGCCCGGTGCACAAGGCGGAGCAGGTAATCGGCCTGGCTGCTGCCAGTGAGACCCGGCAGCAGCAGGACGGTGGGGCGGGCATGGGGATCCGGGTGCCGGTGACCGTCGGTGTTTTCGGCCCAGTCGAGGATAAGCTGCCCTCCGTCAGGGGTGCGGATAGCTTCGCTGTGGGGCGGAGCGGTGGGTCGGTAGAGCGGCTTGAGAACCGGGCCGCAGCCGGTGTCGCGGGCTCACCTGCGGTAGGAGACAGGCGGGCGGGCCTGGAGCAGGGCTCCCAGCACGGTCTGCAGGCGGCCCTCGAAGCACCAGGGCGTAGGGCAGAAGGTCTCGCCCACGGCGGGGCAGTGCCGCTGCAAGAACGCGCGGAGCCGCGGGCCGGCGGCGAGGAGCGGCCGCTGCGGGGCAGGGCACGGGAAGAAGCCGGTCAGCGGGGCCGCTAGGCGGGGCGGAGCCGTTCCCCCGGAGCCCAGCCCGCGCTCACCCGCGGCACCCGAGCCCAGTAGTAGCCGAAGAGGACGGCGGCGGCAGCCACCAGCAGCAGCGGAAACGGCGGCAAGGACACCGGCGGCCCCTCCGCAGCCATCGCCACGCTCCCACCCCCGCCCCAGCGTGACGCTGCGGCTCCGCACCGGCCTCGCCTCGCCGTAGGCCCGTCCACTGCGGCACCGCCCACCCTTGGTCCCACCCTGGAGCGGGCGTGTGGCGCCGGCTGCCATCTTTGAAGCGGGCGCAGAGTGCCGGTTAACCCCTGCACTGCCGGCGGGGCGAAGCCGAAGAAGCTCCGGGACGCCGCGGGTGGGGCTGGGCCCTCCCGGGCGGGGAGGACTCAGCGGGGCGGGGTAGGGCGAGGCGGATCTCAGCCGGTACCGATACGGGGCAACGTGTCAGCTACGTGGCCCGGGGCGGGGCGGGTGGCACCGGGCGGTGGCGGGACGGGAGAGCGGTACCGAGTGAGTGGGCAGAGGGGCTGCGGGAGCGGGCTGAGATGGTGCATGGTTGTGCACCGGCTTCTCTGTGTGTCTGCAATGCCCTGAGTGCGTGTGAATTGTGACTGCAGAGTGCGATCAATGAGCGTGAGCAGCGAGTGCGAGCAGTGCCAGCAGTGAGTGTAAGCAGTGCCCTTCGGTGTCCGCGGCTGTCCTGGCAGTGCCAGCGTGTCCCTGCCGCGCTGGAGCCACAAACCGCTCCTGCAGCTTCTCGGGACTGCTGCACGCTCCTGGGACTGGGGTGGCTCAGAGCAGCTTCCTCAGACCCAGTGCAGGCAGAGGCTGCGGGTACAGCTGGCCGGGAGCGGAGACCAGATGGGGCGGGGTGGGGGGGCTCCAGGGCTGGCGGACGGTGCCGTGACCGAGGCTCAGTGGAAGTGTCTCGTACTGACTTCCCCACTCTCCCATGGCCAGGCACAGCTTTCCCCAGACAGGAGAGTACATTTTGCCACTCTTGTCCGTCTGCAGCCCTAAGGTGCAGGATGAGGAACCCATTGGTGGCTTTGCCGCTGCTGCTGCTGCTGGTCCCGGTGGCACAGACTGCCCCCAAGATTGGGGAACAAAGGTATGTTCAGGGGGCAGAAATATCAAGGGGTGCAGAGGTGTGAAGGGGATGTATGACTATTAGGGTCTGCACAGGTATTGGGCAGCACAGGTAGGAGGGAGCACAGGTATAAGAGAACTGGCCAGGTATGGGGTGGTGCAGGTCTGGATGGGGTGCATAGGTATGGGAAGGAACAGGTGCAGATGGGCACTTGGGCATGAGAGAGGTGCACAGGTACATGGGTTCAAGTGGGGCGGATGGGTGCAGGGCTGGGGGCACAAGTGTGGCTGAGGCACACAGCTGCAGGTGGGTGCAGGGGCCCAGGGCAGATGGCATCATCAAGGACAGGGCTTATGTGTCCAGATAAGGCACAAGGGTGTGCAGAAGTCTGTGGTGGCTGTGGGTGAAAGGAATGCTGTGTGGGGCACTGCAGGGATGTCAGGCCAGGCTGGAGTGGAGTGAGGTGGGCATCCTCCTCCCCACTACTCCTCACCTAGGAACACAAGTGACATTCCTCTCTCTCCTGCCCAGACCTGAGGACCCCAAGGCCATGAGACTGGATCATGACATCGACCCACTGAGCCCAGAGCTGCCAACGCTGCTGTGAGTTCCTGCCCTTTGGGTAGCCCCACATCACTGGGTTCCAAACCCTTTGTCTGGGTGCTGTGCATCATTGAGGGCAGTGGGTGGGGGCAGTGGACACAGGTACTACCCAGGTAACTGTGGGGCAGGGTTGTGCTGGGGACAACTCTAGGGCAGAGCTGCCCTGGGTGAGGTCATGGGGCAGGCTGTGGGACAGAGGCAGTGTGTGCCCACTGCCTGTTGCCCCCAGGCTGCTGAGGAACGTGGTGAGGAGCCTGGGGCTGCCACCGGAGTGGGATGCGGAGGCCATGACACGGGAACAGGGTAAGGTTGCGGGGGTAAGGGGGTCCCATAGGTGCAGGAACATGGCTCCAGACCTATGGCACCCTGTGCCCCATAGTCCTGCTTTTCCTCTTTGTGCTGCATGACCATGACCGAAGCGGACACCTGGATGGGCTGGAGCTGCTGCAGCTGCTGGGCACAGTGCTGGCACAGCAGGAAGGGGGGTGGCCAGATCTCAATATGGTAGGTCTCATGAAGATGGCTCCTGGCACCCCATAGAGCCCTTGGGCTGCACTCTCACACTGTCCTCATCCTGTCTCTGCAGGTGGCTGTGCTGGTGGACAGAACCCTGGAGAGACAGGACCTGAGCAGGGATGGGCTGCTTGACCCACCCGAGCTGCTCTTCTTGCCCCACTGGGATCACAGACCCCCAGAGCAGCCCCACCCACAGCAGCCTGGGGAGCTGCAAGCAGGGATTGGGGCTGAACCTAGGCTGAACACAGATACCCCTGGGGAAAACACAGAGGTGGGTGGTCCAGAATATGGCCAGGCAGAGGAGCAGGCAATTCCTCATGTTGAGGCCTCCGACATGGAAGCCACGGAGGTGGAAGAAGTCCGCGAAGCTAAAGGCCCTGACACGGAATCCATGGAGGCAGAGGAAGTCCCTGAGGCAGAAGCCTCTGAGAGGAAAGAAGCACCAGTTTAGGGGGATCTTGGGGAGGGGCATGCCATGAAAGGCTGTAGGCAGTGTTGTGCCAGTCTCTGCAGTGGGTTGCAGTGCTGTGACTGTTCCCTGCCCCACTTGGGACACATGGGGATGGGGGAGCTCCCTGCACCCCTCCGTCCTGTGGCAGGGCTGCAGAGGACAGTGGGGCTGGGCCTGTGTGGCAACCCTTGTAATGTGGCAGGACGGAGAAATATAAGTGCTGCTGCTGGTGCTTGCCTGGGCCACGTTCAATGCAGCTCCTGTCCAGGGCAAAGGGCTGGGCACAGGAGGCAGTGCTGTGGCAGTGCAGGGCTTTATTTGCAGCAGGGCAGTGAGGGTGCAGCAGGGTGCAGCGTGTCCCAGGGATGGGGTCTCCTGGCATGGGCTGCAGAGCTCAGACAAGGCTGTCAAAGCCCTGAATCCCACATTTTCTGCCTGCAATCTGGCAGCCGAAGGTGAGGGCATCCTGCAGGCTCTTTCCTGGAGAAGAGGCACCTTGTCAGCCCTGCCAGGCCATGCTGGGCTGTGCTGGGCCACGCCACGGCCATGCTCACCTGCTGAAAGTGCGAAGATCGTGGCGGCATTGAAGGTGTCCCCAGCTCCCAGGGTGTCCACAAGAGTCTCTGGGGGGAATGCCTCTGAGTGCACCAGCTGTCCATCGGGTCCCACTGCATCAGCCCCTTTCTCGGCCCAGGCACAGATCAGTGTGGCCCTGGGGGTATGTAAGGAGTGGGTACAGGGCTTGGTCGTGCCCTCCTGACCTGCAGCCCTCTTGTGCTTCATCATACCCTGGCTGTATGCGGCTGCGCAGCCCTTGCAGTGCCTCGGGGGCTGACTGGTACCCAAAGTGCTGGGCCAGGTCCTTGCTGATGAACACCTGCAGCAGAGGGGCTAAGATGATGTGGTACCCTTCCCAACACTCTCAAAGCATCCACTGCTGTGCCCCAACCGTACCATCCTCACATGACAACTACACCCCCTGCACCTTGGCTGTGCCTCCCCCGTACCTGAACCGAAGCCGTGCTCCATCTGCACTCGCTGACACCCTGGCACCCCTTGGACCCTGGCTGTTCTCAAATGCCATCTACAATTCCTTATCCCCACACCCTCCAACCCTGCAACCCCTGTACCCCCCCTAACCCAGCTGAACTTCCCCATCCCTGCATCTCCTATGCTCCACCCCGTACCCCGACCTGCCCCCCCGCATCTCCGCATCCTTTCCGAGGCCGCGATGCTTCTGCTCCTCTGCTCCCTTACCTGTTTGCTCCTGGGCCGCATTCACGGCAGGTAGCCCCACCCCATGCCCCTCCCCCCGTGGTCCTGACCCCTCCTAGGGGCGGTAACGCAACCCCCAGCCCTAATACCGCTCTGCGGCCCCCAACCATATCCTCAGCCCCTGCTTTCTCCCAGACCAAGGTCTGGTCCCTGCCCCCAGACCCAGTCCCTCGGCGGTCTCGCCCCGTACCACGTGCCCCAGGCCCATCAGCTGCAGCAGCTCCTGCCGTGGCTTCTCCACTTCCACCGAGATTCGGACCCTCTCCGCTGCAGGCCGGGACTGGTTGTATTGCTCCACTCGCCGTATCATTGCCACCTGCTCCGCTGCGTTCCGGGCCTGCGGGCACACACTGCCTGGCACCGGCACTGCCTGTCCGTGGAGTCTCCCTGCCTTGTGGTCACCCTGCCCTCTGGTCCCCATCCCAGCCCCGGGCTCACCCTGCCCCCAGCCCCAGGCTCACCTCCCAGTGGATCCACTTGTACTGGGAGAGGTCAACCCGCTCGAAGTCACGAGCTGTCACATCGGGCAAGTTCCTGCGGGGCGGGGGGTCAGGCAGGGTAAGGGGACCCCCCTTTCCCCTGGCACCCAGCCGGGGGCGAAGGGCGGTGCCAGGGGCTGCAGAGGGCTTGGCAACGCCCGGGGCAGAGGTCCCTGTGGGGGTTGGCACTGCCCGGGTGAATCATTAATAGCACAGCCGGACCCCGAGATCGACTCAAAGGGCGGCATGGTGGCAGTCAGGCTGGAGCTGCAGGGGGTTGGCAGTGCCCAACAGTCCCTTCCACCATTAACCTGTGTGCCTTGGCACCACAACAGCTGAGAAGAGCTGCTCTGCACAGTGCGAGGAGAATCGATGAGGACCGTACCAGCTTCCCAACACAGCGCGGCACGTGGCCACACAGGGATGTCACCACCAATCATGGCTGTGGCACAGGGGATGATTTGAGGCTGTGGGGATGATTCCAAGTGATTGTGTGTGCAGGATTATAGGAAATCACCCAATCTGGCACGCGGGACCCCCCGGATGGCAGCACTGGGCTGGCACCAGCTGAGCCCCTGTCTGGGGCTGAACACTGTTAAGACCCCTGAAGTGCAAGGGGTGGCCTTGGATGCTCGGCAGCATCATAGGCATGGAGGAGGTCAAAGCCCTAAGCTGGCCCAGCTGAGTGGTGTCAACCAGGCGATTGGGTCCAGGGCTGATGCCCTTACGTGTCGTAGAGCACGATGGTTCGGGAACCGCTGGTGGAACTGACAACGCAGCAGGCGCAGGGTACGTTCCCACGGGGCTGCCAGGCCACGTGCGTCACATCCACACCCCGGCGCCGGAAATCCGCCACAATGAAACTTGAGGGACAGAGAGCCGGGTGAGGGACACCACGCACCCGCTGGCGTGCAGGATGGTGCGGGTGCCCCGGCTGGCACTGGCGATGACGACGGAGGTGGGCAGGCAGCCATCAGGCTGCAGCACCGCGTGGCTCACGTCCACCCCATAGCGCCGCAGGTCGGCCAGGACGAAGCTGCCGGCGGGAGAGACGTGGAAAAGCCGTCGGGAGCGTCAGGACGGGGGCGCCCCCAAGACCCTGCCGGTAGTCCGGATCCCCCCCAGTCCAGCACCCCACTTACTCGGCGGCGTACCCGGGGGCCAGCGAGCCCATGAAAGAGCAGGGGGCTCCCAGCAGCGCCAGGACCGTGCAGGAGTTGGAGGCATTCCCGCCCCGCTGCCACCGCTGCGACAAGCACCTGCAAGGTGGTCAGAGTCGTACCGGTAAGAGCGTCAGTCCGAGTCCCGGTCCGAGTCGCGGTGAAGCCCTGAGAGTGGAGCCTCGGGAGACCCATTACCAGCAGTACCTGCTGTCGGAGTCCTCGGACGGGTAGGACTCCACCACACTGATGATGTCCAGACACACCAGCCCCACGCACATGATCCGCTTCTCCCCCGCGGGGCCGGAGCTGGGCTTCGCCGCCATGATGCGTTAAGGCCGGGTCGGGATGGACCCGCTCCGCAGCGGCACCGAAGCCGCCGATCTGTCAAGCCCCGCCCTCGCGCCACACCCCTCGGGGTGCCGCCCCCCGCCAATCCGGGCCCACCGGCGCCGCGCGCCCCGAGGGGGGGGCGGAGCCGAGCAGCCCTCGCCCTCGAGGCCACGCCCCCACGGCGTCCGTTGCTACCTGCGCGCTCCCGCACCGCGCGCTGCTGGCTCGAGCTCCGCGCGCGCGGGCGCCGCGATTGCGCTCACAGCGGAGAGCACGCGCCGTGCGCGTGGTGTGCGCCCGGTCCAAGGCCAAACAACCCCCGGGGCACCCATACGGGAGCTGCTTGGAGACCTACGGCCCGAGGGCAGCCATGTACGGGGACACAGGGTGCTTGGGGACATGGCCCCATAGGGTGCCCACAACCCCACGGTCAGACACGCACAGGGTCCTGGAGACACACAGTCCCGTGGACACTGCATACACAAACGTGTGGCCCCACAGGCTGTGACACACAGGGTGCCCACAACCCCACGGTCAGCCACGCACGGGGTCCTGGAGACACACAGTCCCGCGGACATTGGGTATGCAAACGTGTGGCCCCACAGGCAGCGACATACAGGGTGCCTAGGGACACATAACCCTAGGGCCACCCACATAAAGGGTGCTGGGGGACCTGTAGCCCGTGGGCATAGGGACACACGGGGTGCTTGTGGACACATGGTCTGGGGATACATAACCCCAAAGGTAGCCAGGAGCACACAGATGATGGCAGCCATGTCCAGCATGCTGGGCACATACGGCCCCATGGACACTGCTGCCCAGGGTGCCAGGGACAAAACCCCATGAGCAGCTATGCACAGGGGACATCACCAGCACTCTCCTCCTAGTGGGGCTGATGAGGGTCAGGAACTTTCTTCAGCCCCAACCCCACACCCTGGGGATCCAGAGGTGAGATCAGGGAGATGCTGGACAGCACAAAAAATGAGTTTAGGTGCAGCACTGGGACTTGTCCTTGTGGCAGGGAAGGTTTTTCTTCATGTAATGATTCCCCTGAGGAGTTTGTCACATTTGAGCTCATTAAAGTGTGCTCCCCTCTTGCCTACCTTCCCCAAAACCTCTGGTAGACTTGTGCGGTCCCTGCTCAGCACTGGTTTGTATTGCCCTCAGAGAAGTCTTGCAGACTCTCACAGCTCCACTCCAAGGAATGAGCACTCCGGGGGACCTCCATCCAGCAGCACATTTTACCATCAGGACATGAATTTAATTGTGACATATCTACAGTGCTGCAAGGATTATTACAACCGTTTCACACAGACTCATCCATGAAGCCTTACACAGTGCTCGGACAGTAGCTCCAGTCTGGACACCGTGGGAAACTCAACTCTTCTTCACAAACTTCTCTCTCCAAAGGTTTCCCAGCAGTCAGGCACAATTTAAAGGGAAACACGCAGCAGTGATGGTCCCTGTGCCTGTTAACACAGCTCACACTGGTTGTAACCACAGCCCAGCTTCACCTGCATCATCTGGAGCTCACTATGTAACAAGGAGCCACCAAATTTACCACCAGTGAGAGCTGGGGAGGTCTCTGAGACAGCTATACACATGTCCAAATTCACCCCCCTCAATTGCAGAGGGATCCTCAGCTCTGCTGTCACCACCGGCACACAAAGTTACACATTGCAACATCAATGTTTGTGTCCGCTCTGCTGCTGGGACAGCAGTGAGACAGCCCAGACTGGTTTCCTTTCCTCTAAATCCCATTGGATTGGAAGCCACATCAAGCCTCTCCATGGAATAAATACCACTGTAGAACTGAAAGTCTCTTCTGCTCCCTTCCACCCCTGCTCCTGACAGAGGTGTACGAGCAGATGTATCTTCTCCTTTCAGATGCTGTCCCTGGCATGAGCTGGTCAATCTGCCAGGAGAACACAGGGTCTGAAGCAATGGGAGTCATAGTTCTCTTCTTTGGCTGTTTTTGTGTGTGTGTATTCTTAGTAGTGGTGATTTCAGACATCCCTGACCTCGTGATTCAGAGTGGAGAGAAACCCTTCACACAAAGTAATCTGCATCATGGCCATCCTGCAGGGAGAAAGACAAATCAGAATGGATGTCCACGCTGAAATGGTGCAATGGTGCATCCTGCAGGAGTTAGAACTTCAGTTATTATGGTTTCCTACCACTTTGATGCCAACACCCTTAAAATGGACCAAATGGACACACACAGCAGCTGTGGAGTGGAAACACCTCTGAGCAAGACTCTGCACTGTGGGGATGCTATTTGCTGTCTCTGTGATGTGTCACCTCCTTGACCCCACAGCCCTGGAGGAACCAAACACCAGGCTGTCACCATCACCTTCATGGACCATCCCTGTACCACAAGCTGAGCTTCTTTCCAGTTCTGGCATCATGTGGGAGTCAGATGCTTAGGAGGAGATCGCTGGCTCAGCATTTTTACCATGCCTCTCACTAGCAAGTGGTGCTGATGGGCCACAGCCTACTTGGGCATGTCAGGGGACGCGCAACCCAGCACTCTGCCTTAGCTCAGAGTTCACAGGAGACCTGCACATCAAACAGGAGGAACATCAACAATTCCTGAAATCCATATGTTTGTCTAAGCCCTTAGTCATGGACTAGGATGGCAAAAGTTGGATGTGAAACCCAGAGAAGCTCCATTTGCTCAAGTCCCATCAAGGAGGAAGCTGCAAATATACCAGAGCTCAGATCTCTGCTCAACCTCAGCCCTCCTGAAATCCCCCTCCTAACACCCTCCCTGTCTCTTTTCACTTTGTTGTCTTCTACACCACCAGACAGGAGCCATCTTACATTGCTCCAGCCCTGGAATGACACCAGCAAGCACATCCCTTCAAGCTTCCTCTTCCACTCAGCACCCACTCTTGTCCCTCCCCAAACTGCTGTCCATTCACTGCCACTTCCTTTCTTGTTGAAACTGAGCATTTTCCTCCTCCCCTGAAGTAGTAAGTTGGCTAATGCAGGTCACGGTTGCCATTAGGAAGATCTCTGCTCACAAGCCAGTTTATGCTCAAGCAGCTCGTGAGGAGAGTCAGTTCTCTCTTGAAGTCACTCCTTAGGCTCAATCTGTTCTTTCACTTGGGTGAGAAGGGGATTGGGGGGACTTTAATTGGACTAGAGAGCCTCTAAAAATCTCTTCCAAACTAAAGTACTCTGTGATTTGATAACTTTGCCCACATTTCCAGCAGCGCAGGTTCCTCCAGGTTGACAGATAGGTGAGACAGCCCTCTTGGAGAGCAGAAGATGGTGGTGAAGTCCTTCTCCTGAGAAAGCAGAATGTAGATGTGCTGTCAGACAGGAATCATCCAAAACACATTGCAACACATGAGCTGTGCCATCGTGATCCTGGATTGGATTTCAGCCATCTTGGAACAATTTCTGTGGGCAGTCTCACCTGACTGGAGGACATGTTCTCAGCCTTCACCAGCAAGGACAGCTCCTGGAAGAAGAAAAAATGCAAGATAATTGCATGATACATTTTCAGAACCCAATAACCGAGAACTGTTCTGGATCAAGGACCAGAAAAACAACGGTTTTGTTTTTGCCTTCCTGATCTCCTCAGACTGGACCAGGATTTGCTTCTCTCACATGCTTTGGCTCATCAAAACAACCAGACAAAGCCCAGGGACCTTACAGACCACTTCTCCACAGCTTTGTTCAGCACTCAGATCATCCCAGGAGGGAGACAATTCCTTGTGGAAAGGTGAAGAGGCAGCTTTGGTGCGAGGCTAAATAAGCCAGCAGCACAGGCATGCCTGCTGGTGGCTTCTCCTCAGCTTAGTTTGCTCTCCTAAGCCCTTTATTCTGAGCTCTCCACGTGTTGAATCACACAGGAAATCCTCAGGTTCTTCCAATTTCTGTTTCACTGTCATCTTCTGTTCACTGTCATCTTTGCTTCCTCCCTGGAGGCATTTAAGGCCAGGCTGGATGAGGCCTTGAGCAGCCTGCTCTAGTGGGAGGTGTCCCTGCCTATGGCGGGGGGTTGGAGCTGGATGATCCTTGAGGTCCCTTCCAACCTAAACCATTCTACGATTCTATGATCTACAGACAGTGTTTTACTTCACATCTTGATGCAACAGAAGGCTGAAGCACTCTAATGAAGGCTCAATGCTTTCCAAGGCTGGAAGCAATTGCTCCCATTCCAGTGATGGAAAGAGTCAAGCAGCTTGTCCAGTTCCATCCAAGTGAGGGATGGGTTTGAAAAGAGCAGTCCTTTCTTTCTACAAGTATTTATCACCCCAGTTTGTTTTAGGAGCAAAGTGGAAGCCACCTCTAATCTAAAGACAAAAGAACTCACTGGGCCATACAGGGGCTGAGCCAGAGCAGTCAGCTGAGCACTGAGTAGTGCCAGGCCAGCTATTGAGCATGACTGCTGACCCACAACTCCCTCCTAGCACCCATCAACACCATGGGGGTTGGCTCCACAACTCAGTACCCACCTCAGTTCTTTCAGCTCCTTCTTCTTCTTCATCTCTTCCTTTTCCTTCTGCTTCATCTCTTGGATCTGGGCTTTCTTGTTTCTCTCCTCCCTGTCCCAGGCCTCCTTCTCTGCAGCCAGGTCTGGGAAATGCTCCACTTTGGTCTTCTCCAGATGGTTCAGGATCTCACTCACCTTCTTCTCCACTGTCAGCATCTTCACCTTTGGAGTGCAAACAACCAAGAGCCTTATCAAGAAACACTTCTACTCTGGCACTCTCCCAGAGGAAAGGAAACTCCCTGTTCCCACTTCACACATGGCTGAGTCCCACACAAACAGCTGCTGAGGAAAGTCTCATCCACCGAGGGCTCTTCAGCTGCTTGTGTAACAGCAGAGAGAGGCCAACACTCGATGCTCAGGAGCACAGAGTTAACAAGCACAGGCACTGCCATCTGCATCAGCATTTCTAGTGTCACCTCTTGGCACATGAAGAGGCCAAGAGATAAGGACTGATCTCTGCCATTTCTTGATGAGGTGCCAGGAGGGTGCTGCAGGGCATTTGGGGAGGAGAATCTCGTGTGCTGCTGGTTGGCTGAGGGGGTTTGTAGCGTTTCTTGTCCTTGTAAGGCCTGTTCCAGTCAAACTGCACCTCCAGAGAGGCTTCTTGCCCAGCACCTCAGCTGTATAACTACAGTTTAACCTTAACAGCATTAGGTCAGGTTTAGGAATAACTCAGTCCACTGCCTTTGCCCTACACCAAAGCTCAGCAGCTCAGCCTTTGACAGGTTTAACAGAGGCAGCACTGTGGTGAGACAACTCTCAGAGCAGACACCAAAGAGTAAATGCAGACACAGACCTCGAGGCCCACTCCCTGGCCATCCTGTTGCACAGCAACTTCACGTCCTGAGCTCTTCCAGGCCATTTGGCTACACTGCTGTGAGCTGATCCAGTGGGGACCAACTCAAATAGCGAGTGCAGAGCAACACGTGATCCCATTCAGCATCAGCAGAGATGTGAACTATGCCAGCTGCACCCTGCTGCAGACTGGGAGCACACACTGCAAAGGCTGCACCCTGCTGCAGACTGGGAGCACACACTGCAAAGGCTGCACCTTGCTGCGGACTGGGAGCACACACTGCAAAGGCTGCACCCTGCTACAGGATGAAATCAACTACAGATACACAGGAGTATTTGGGCAAGTCCAAACAAAGTCCCAGCGTGGTGGTGGTGGTTGGAAGTGACCTCAGAAAATCATCTAGCCTAAGCCTCCTCATAAAGCAAGGTCACCTACAGCAGGCTACCCAAGTTTGGAATCTCCGAAGAGAATGAGATGCCACAGCCTCTGCACAGCCTCTTCCAGGGCTTCGGCACCTTCACAGCAAAGAAGTTTCTCCTTATCTTCAGATGGAACCTCTTGGGGTCCAGTTTGTGCCCACTGCCCTGTCACTGGGCACTGGTGAAGAGTCTGATCCATCCTTTTGTCCCTCACCCTTTAGATATTGATTAGCATTGAGAAGATCCCCTCTCAGTCTGCTCTTCCCCAGGATAAACAGCCTGAGGTTTCTCAGCCTTTTCTCCCCAGAGGGATGCTCCAGAGTCCTCGGCATCTTTGTAGCCTCCACAGAGCCCTCTCCCTGTCTCTCTTAAACTTGAGAGCCCAGAACTGGACCCAGGACTCCAGACGTGGCCTCACTGGGGCAAGGTAGAGAGGGAGGAGAATCTCCCTCAACCTGCTGGTCTCTTCCAAATGCACCCCGGGAGACTATCGGCCTTGGCCATGAAGGCACTCATGGGGAATTTGTTACACGGTACTGGGATTGCTCTTACAATTCAGGAATGGACAATTTCCTGGCTCTAGGGCAAAGGCTGAAGACAACCCACCCAGCTCCTGAGATGAAAATGTTACAGTCTGACACCAGGTCACCATCACACTTACATCCTTCTGCCTGTGAAAGCCAATGTGCCCCGTGTCCATGTCTGCTGTTTCCTTCAGGTTGGTCCATGGTGTGTACACCACCTTGACATTGTTTATTTTGCAACCTGGGAAGCAGAGGAGAAGAGAAATGTGTCAAGTCCCTCCCTGCTGCAAGAGGGCTTAAGGCTTCCTTGCACACAGAAATTCTGGCCATTATTCCTGTCACAAACATTACAACCTAGATAAGAAGTGAGGGAAGAGAAAGAAGGGAAAGGAGGAGGGATGGAAGAAAGGAAGAGAAGGGATTGTAGAAGGGAAGTGAAGTCCTTTCAGTGTCATGGTGACACAGAACACAACATCATTTTCTGCAATAAGATGAATGCTGCAGAGTGTTAAACTCCAGATGGAGATTGCCTCTGCCAGCAGGGCAACTGCAATGAAAGGTGGCCCTGAGCTGAGTGTTAGAGAGGACACTCCGAGTCCTCTTTGGCTCAGAGAGCAACATGGAGGCACAAACACCAATGTCAGAGATTTAAAATCTCTCCTTATAGAAGGGGAATGTGCTGGAAGCGACATCTGCTTCCTACAAGACCTGCAGGCACAGGCTTAGCAAAGCATCACAGCATAAATGTCACAAACATACTCCTGTGGATCAGAAACCCTTGCCACAGACACCTCTCAGGCATTGGTATTACCTTGGATGCTGTTTGCCTCCACCAGCTGGGCACAGTCTATCAAAACCTCTTTGGGAATGTCATCCACTGTCTGTCCCTGTGAGAGAGCAAGGCAACATCAGCTGGTGAGCACAGGACAGCCAGGAACCATCCAATCACAGAGTTGTTTGGGTGAGAAGGGACTTGTAATGGTCACCTAGTGCAACCTCCTTGCAGTGATAATGGACATCTTCAACTAGAGCAGGACGCTTAAAGGACTGTCCACCCTGACCTGGAAACATTCCAGGGATGAAAGCAGGGAATGATGCTCTGCCAATGCAGCCAGAACCTCCACACTCCATGTTTAACAAGACTGGAGTGTTCCATGGTGTTCATAAGGAAAGGTTTCCAGCATCACAAGGAATATGATTTTCTCACAGGTTTTCTCCCCATTACACTGAGGTGATTCCTAGACACACATTTGATGTCAGGCCACATGAAATGTCCCATCCCTCCCTACGCTGCTTGGTAACAGAGCCTGTAAATTCAGCCCCTGCTGACTGCAGGTTACCTGCACCCCGAGGGAGCCCTGCAGACTTCAACAGTTGAGGTGAGCAAAGATGGCCTTGAGTGCAGGACTGCCTGCATGTGGGACTGCTGTGGGTGAATGTGAAAGGTCTGAAGCAGCCCTGCCCCAGGGTTACATTGTGCAGCGGCAGGTACATGTGTGTGGAGGAGAGCTTGTCCACGTGGAACCTACGGAATCATAGAATCATCCAGGTTGGAAGAGACCTCCAAGCTCATCCAGTCCAACCTAGCACCCAGCCCTGGCCAATCAACTAGATTACAGCACTAAGTGCCTCAGCCAGGCTTTGCCTCAACACCTCCAGGGACGGTGACTCCACCACCTCCCTGGGCAGCCCATTCCAATGCCAATCACTCTCTGCCAACAACATCCTCCTAACATCCAGCCTAGACCTGCCCCGGCACAACTTGAGGCTGTGTCCCATTGTCCTGTTGCTGCTTGCCTGGNCCATTGGCTCTCCTGCCCACCTGGGCACACTGCTGGCCCATCTTCAGCTACTGTCTACCAGCACCCCCAGGTCCCTCTCTGCCTGGCTGCTCTCCAGCCACTCTGTCCCCAGCCTGTAGTGCTGCTTGGGGTTGTTGTGGCCAAAGTGCAGAACCTTGTACTTGGGCTTTTTCAGTCTCATTCCATTGGCCTCTGCTCACCCATCCAGCCTCTCAAGATCCCTCTGCAGGGCTCTCCTACCCTCCAACAGATCAACACCTGCTCCTAGCTTGGTGTCATCTGCACTTACTGATGCCAGCATGATCTGCCAGCTTTGCCAGGAGCTTGTTGTGGCAGATGGTGTCAAAGGCTTGACAGCAGCACATTTCACACAGGGCAAGAGATGGTGATCTGCTCTGAAAGGTTTGCTTCCTGACAAGGAACAAAACAGCCCCTTTATGGACAACAACTATAGA
This sequence comes from Tricholaema leucomelas, assembly GCA_013400475.1. Classification (NCBI taxonomy): domain Eukaryota; kingdom Metazoa; phylum Chordata; class Aves; order Piciformes; family Lybiidae; genus Tricholaema lacrymosa; species Tricholaema leucomelas. The sequence goes on from WAAF01020267.1 coordinate 34,658, forward strand.
AATGTCCATCATACCCATGCTTTTGACTGTCTACCATAGCATCCCCCCAGAGAAGCTTAAAAGTGCAGGCTGCATGAGTGAACAGTGAGGTGGATTGAGAATTAGCTAAAGGACAGATCGCAGAGGGTTGTGATCAGCAGTTAGAGGCCTGTAGCTTGCGGTGGTCCCTAAAGCTCAAAACTGGGTCCAGCCTGGTTCAACATCTTCATCAATGACCTGGATAAGGAGACAGAGCGGACCCTCAGCCAGTTTGCTGATGATACCAAACTGGGAGGAGTGGCTGACAGCCCATCAGGCTGTGCTGCCATTCAGTGAGACCTGGACAGGCTGCAGAGCCAGGAAGAGAGGAACCTCATGAAGTTTAACAAGGGCTAGCGTAGGGTCCTGTGCCGGGGAGGAATAAAACCCTGCAGCAGGACAGGTTAGGGGCTGACCTGCTGGAAGAGAACTCTGTGGAGAAGAACGTGGGAATGCTGGTGAATGAGTTACCTATGAGCCAGCGATGTGCCTTCGTGGCCAAGAAAGCCGACGGTGCATTCAGAAGAGGTCAAGGGAGGTTCTCCCTCCTCTCTACCCAATGCAGCCCTATCTGGAGTCCTGGGTCCAGTTCTAGGCTGCCCAGTCCAAGAGAGAGAGGGAACTACTGGAGAGGGTTTCTGTGGAGGCTACAAAGATGCTGAGAGGACTGGAGTACCTCTCTGACAAAAAAAGGCTGAGAGACCTGGGGCTGTTAAGACTGGAGAAGAGACTGAGAGGGGATCTTCTCCATGCTGATCAATGTCTAAAAGATGAAGGACAAAAGGGTGGGATCAGACTATTTTCACTGGTGCCCAGTGACAAGTCAAAGGGCACCAGGCACAAACTGAAACACAGGAGGTTCCACCTGAACGTGAGGCAAAACATCTTTCCTGTGAGGGTGACAGAGCCCTGGAAGAGGCTGTTCAGAGAGGATGTGGCATCTCCACGTACAGGGCATTGTGATCCTGGGCAACCTGCTGTGGATGAGTCTGCTTTATGAGGGGGGGTTGCAGCAGATGATCTCCAGAGGTCACTTCCAACCCCCATCACACAGGGATTCTGTGACTGCTTAAGACAGGGAAGGGAGTGAGAGTCCCTTCTTTGAGAAACATCAGCCCTCCCAGTGGGAAAGTGAAAAAATAGCCCACTCCCCCCTTCCCTCTTTTTTATTCTTCAGTGCTACACTACATGCAGAGAAGACCCACAGGACGCCCTTCTCCTTCACTCTGCCTGTTTCCTACAAGCAGTCAGAGCAACACAAGACAGAACCTTTATTCTGAAACACAAGTATCTGTCTGTGGAGTTAGTGCTGCTCCAGCAGACCCACAAAGAACAAAATACTTTGCAAAGAGGCCAACTCTTACAACAACCAGAGGAGAAAGGTGACGGGGAGATGCAGGGGAATGTATTCAGACTCAGCAGAGTCCTAACAGCTGCACCTGAGTCTGCTGCAACCTACCTCCACCCACCCTGGGACTGCATTTAACCTGCGATGTGGTCTGGGAAGAAGAGACTTTGTGGGAGCCAGAAGATTGGCAAGAACATTCCACTCAGCTGCATAACAAAAGGTAGTTTGTGTTGGTACCTACCAGATATTTTCAGGCCAGCCATACTTTATCAGCTCTTCATCTGCAGGAATGAAAACACCAATGAGCAAAGCCCAAAACATCATTGACAGCAACCACCTGAAGGGAGGCTGTAGCCAGGTGGGGTTGGTCTCTTCTGCCAGGCAAGCAGCAACAGAAGGGGACACAGCCTCAAGCTGTGCCAGGGGAGGTCTAGGCTGGATGTTAGGAGGAAGTTCTTGCCAGAAAGAGTGATTGGCATTGGAATGGGGTGCCCAGGGAGGTGCTGGGAGTTGCCATTCCTGGAGGTGTTGAAGCAAAGCCTGGATGAGGCACTTAGTGCCATGGTCTGGTTGATTGGATAGGGCTGGGTGACAGGTGGGACTGGATGAGCTTGGAGGTCTCTTCCAAGTTGGTTGATTCTATGAAAAAATCCAGTGACCTGATAAAAGCAGGAACCTGCTCCTGCTGATCAGCTGCTGATCAGTGACCGAGCAGAGACAGGAAAGGGCTTTAAGGCTACACCTGCCATCTCTAAGGATGGCAGGAACATCACAGAGTGTGCTGGTTAGAAGCTAATTGGACTATTCTAATGAGAGAAATTTGATTATTGGTTGTAAAAAGAAAATAATGATAAAGTCTTTATCATCCAATGGTTTGCTGAAAGGGATAAAAAGCCAAATGTAAATAATTTGTCCCTCTTTGCTCTGGGACATTTCAGCCTTTCACTTCTCCTTTGCTCTGCTCTAATATCTTCCATTAACAGATAACAAGTAAGCTTTGCTGATCTTGGGGAAAGGGAGAGAGAGTGGCTTCGAGCCCCTTCTGGGCAGTTCATTTGTCTGGGAGGGAGTTTGGATTTCTGTTATTATTTCTGATTTGTACATAAACACTTGTACATATACTGTGCCTGGGAATTCTGCTTTGCTCTAAATAAAAAAAGGGGCCAAAGGGGCCACTGGGATGCTCAGAGGGCTGCAGCAGCTCTGCTATGAGGACAGACTGAAAGAGTTGGGGCTGTTCAGTCTGCAGAAGAGGAGGCTCCCAGGTGACCTTCTTGTGGCCTTCCAGGATCTGAAGGGGCCTACAAAAAAGCTGCGGAGGGACTTTTTAGGCTCTCAGGGGGTGACAGGACTGGGGGGAATGGAGCAAAGCTGGAGATGGGTAGGTTCAGGCTGGACGTGAGGAGGAAGTTGTTGAGCATGAGAGTGGTGAGAGGCTGGAATGGGTTGCCCAGGGAGGTGGTTGAGGCCCCATGGCTGGAGGTGTTTAAGGCCAGGCTGGCTGAGGCTGTGTGCAGCCTGCTCTAGGGTAGGGTGTCCCTGGGCATGGCAGGGGGGTTGGAACTGGCTGATCCTTGTGGTCCCTTCCAACCCTGACTGATTCTACGATTCTATGAAATAGAGCTTCATCTTACTTCCAAGCTGTCTGAGCTGCTTTGGTAAATTCCAGTTGTGTGTGTGTGTGTTTCTTAACCCACCACACAGATCTTTGACATTTCTAATGGAAAACATGTTTAATCTTTAAACATCCATTGACTGGGGAGAGACCTTCAGGGCAAATCTCCAAAAGAGCAGCACAGACATTTTTCCTTTAGAGTGAAACACTTGGGGTCACATTGACCACTAAGATGGGAAACAGGAGGTGTATCAGCGCCAACACCTTCACCATGAGGGAAAAGGTGGGCAGAGTGAGTACAAATGTGCACTGAAGAGAGGAAAAGTACAGACTGTGTAGAGAAATGGAGGGATGCCTAGCAAAATGTTCTCAAACACAACCTGATAAACCATATCTTTCTCTAGGCAGTTTTTTTTTGTCTTGGTTTAGTGCTCACTTTTATTTGGAGGCAGTTACTCTGCTCATTTATCCTCACTAAAAACAAGAATAAATTGGATTTCTGAAGGGTAAGTCAGAATCACTTGCAAGGGTGAGCAAGATTTCAACAAAATATTAAATACACATCTGGGATCACAGCCCTGTGAGGAGAGGCTGAGGCAGCTGGGGGTGTGCAGCCTGGAGAAGAGGAGGCTCAGGGCAGACCTCATTGCTGTCTACAAGTACCTGAAGGGAAGCTGTAGCCAGGTGGGGTTGGTCTCTTCTGCCAGGCAACCATCAACAGTACAAGGGGACACAGTCTCAAGTAGTACCATGGGAGGTCTAGGCTGGATGTTAGGAGGAAGCTGTTGGCAGAGAGAGTGATTGGCATTGGAATGGGCTGCCCAGGGAGGTGGTGGAGTCATCGTCCCTGGAGGTGTTGAAGCAAAGCCTGGCTGAGGCACTTAGTGCCATGGTCTGGTTGATTGGCCAGGGCTGGCTGCTAGGTTGGACTGGATGAGCTTGGAGGTCTCTTGCAACCTGGTTGATTCTATGATTCTACAAAAGCATCCTTTCAGCATGACCTTATACCCCCACAATTCCAAATCTAATCCATTTACATTAATGTAAGCTAATTAACTTTCATACTTATCCTTCCTCATGTAAATGGTGTAAATAGAAGGAGAAGCTGAGGGATAGAAAGAAGAAAACAAATCAGAAGGGGTTTGGACAAACTGTGCAAGTAATGACAAACATACCAGCTCTGGTCACAGATATCAATATGGAAACTGCTAAACCCATTTGTCCATCTACTCATCCACCTGTGCATTCCTCCATCCTTCCTCCCTTCCTCCCATTTATCCACCCCACCTTGCTCCTCGAGCTATAGGAATGTTGTTTTCCCTTGACTTTATCCCAAATGCTTCATCAGATTCTAGTGTGTAGTTTCTGCTGCTTTCCATGGAAGATCAACCAGCCAAGGAACAGCTTTCTGGGCAAGACATCCCCAACACCCAGCTGGTTCAGACTATGCCTGTGTAAATCTGTTCAATTTAGCACCCAGCTGTGACCCAGAGAGGCTGATTCTGTGTTTACAGTCTGAGACTCACTCTCTGTGTGGCTTTGAAACAGCTCATTTTGGTTTTTCCAAAGTGCCAGTAGCTCAGCATGAACCTTACCCAGATAGCCTGACAACCAGATGATGGAAAAATCCAAGTTCCAAACTCTGCACTCTTTTGGGACACTTAAATCAACAACTTTCTGCTCTCTGGGGATCATTCCACCAGGCACTGAAGACACAGGAACACCAAACAAGTGTCCTCATGGTCAAAGTCACTAAAACAGTCGACGTGTCACTTGTGGTACAACCCTGGCAGGGCAATGACCTGGATCCCAAGCTGCTTACTGATCCTGTGCTCTCCGAGGGTGTTTATATTGGACATCCAGCACCCCTAGCCCACAGCCAAGACAAGACATTTCATTTCAGTAATGAGGTAAAAAGAAATGGAAACGCATACAATTGTTTTAGTTGGAAGAGATCTCCAAGATCATCAAATCTAACTATTAACTCAGCACTGCCAGGTCAGCACTAAACTACGTCCCTCAGCACCACATCTGGGGTCAGAGTGGCTGAGAGCAGCCAAACAGAAAGGGATCTGGGGGTGCTGATCGATACCCGCCTGAACATGAGCCAGCAGTGTGCCCAGGTGGCCAAGAGAGCCAGTGGCATCCTGGCCTGCATCAGGAATGGTGTGGCCAGCAGGAGCAGGGAGGTCATTCTGCACTCTGCACTGGTTAGACCATACCTTGAGTACTGTGTCCAGTTCTGGGCCCCCCAGTTTAAGAGGGACATTGAGATGCTTGAACGTGTCCAGAGAAGGGCAAGGAGGCTGGTGAGAGGCCTCGAGCACAGCCCTACGAGGAGAGGCTGAGGGAGCTGGGATTATTTAGCCTGGAGAAGAGGAGGCTCAGGGGAGACCTTATTGCTGTCTACAACTACCTGAGGGGTGGTTGTAGCCAGGAGGAGGTTGCTCTCTTCTCTCAGGCAGCCAGCACCAGAACAAGAGGACACAGCCTCAAGCTACGCCAGGGGAAATCTAGGCTTGAGGTGAGGAGAAAGTTCTTCACTGAGAGAGTCATTGGCTGCTGGAATGGGCTGCCCAGGGAGGTGGTGGAGTCACCGTCCCTGGAGCTGTTCAAGGCAGGACTGGACGTGGTACTTGGTGCCATGGTCTAGCCTTGAGCTCTGTGGTGACAGGTTGGACTTGATGATCTATGAGGTCTCTTCCAACGTTGGTGATACTGTGAGACTGTGATCTACGCAGCTTGTAAATCCTTACCCAGGGATGAGGACTCCACCACTGCCCTGGGCAGCCTGTTACAGGTCTTGACAACCCTGTTCCATGATCAAATTAATTGTTCCTCACATCCAACCTAAAACTCACTTGGCACAATTGTTTCTTCTTGTCCTATCACATTTCACTTGAGAGAAGAGACCAAACTCCACCTCCCTCCATCCTCCTTTCAGGGAGTTGTAGAGAACAAGAAGGTCTCTCCTGAGCTTCCTTTTCTCCAGGCTCAACAACCCCAGTTCCCTCAGCTGCTCCTCAGAAAACCTGTCATCAGCTTTTTTGCCACTCCATGTCTCCCAGCACCACACCTACACATCTTAACTCAAAACTACTAAAGGATTATATGCTTATGAGGGGTAAAGACTGAGAAAAGTCCACCCTGAACAAACAGGAGAATCCAGAGAATGAGAGATCATTGTGACTGCATGCACTGCCCATAAACAAAATGATCAGTAATTTACTCATGTAAGATGAACTGCTCAAAATTAAAGCTGCTTTAGTGATGGCTTGGTGGAAACTGAACCCATGCTGCCAAAACAGAGTGGCACACTAGATGAACCAAGGGGGAGGTGACTTAAACCCTTATGATATTACTCACATTAGGAACTGCACAATGGACTTTAGGCAAACTGCAACAGTATTCTCATTGCAGAGCTCTCTGTGGCAGGAAAACTGATTACAGTGTGTGAGAAACCCTCAGCAGAGCTCACTTAAAACCAGAGACTGCTGTTCCCATAATTAGCAGAGTGAACTGCAGCTTGTCTGCTGCTGGCGCCCCTCAAGTCACCCTTGAGGGGCACTTCTTTCCTCCCCACAAAAAGGCCATGCCCAGGGAAGTCTCTGAAGTCCTCACCAGCAGCTGCTGATGAGCAGATGATTCTGTCTGAGCGACACACACAGCCAGTGTCAGTTCATAGAGTGTGTAAAGGGTATGGGTCTCCATGACAGAGGGTAAAAAAGCCTTGGAACAGATCCTAAGAACAAATCATTTAAGAAACATTCACAAGATAGCTATGTTTTAACCCATTCAAGGAAAATCAAGCAGTTGAATCAAGTTCCTATCAAGGAAATTAATCTCTACAGCTAAGAAAAGTGATGCTACAAAACACAGTCTTGTGAGTAAGGGATTAAAAAAACACACTGAAACCTTTGTTGGTGAAATGACTTGGAGCAACAGAAACCAATTCTTGTACTATTCTCATATCACCAGCCCACACTGTACCAAACCACTCATTTATGGTGCTCCAGAAGCGGCCAACCTTCTCACAAAGGCAAGTGAAATCTCTTTACAGCAAAAGAAAAATCATGAGACAATTCAGGTATTGTCCCTTCCCTCAAGCTCCTGACAGCAGGACACACAAGAATGATAGAATCAACCAGGTTGGAAGAGACCTCCAAGCTCATCCAGTCCAACCTAGCACCCAGTCCTATCCAGTCATCTAGACCATGGCACTAAGTGCCTCATCCAGGCTTTTCTTGAACACCTCCGGGGCGGTGACTCCACCACCTCCCTGGGCAGCCTATTCCAATGCCAATCACTCTCTCTGACAACAACTTCCTCCTAACATCCAGCCTAGTCCTCCCCTGGCACAACTTGAGACTCTGTCCTCTTCTTCTGTTGCTGCTTGCCTGGCAGAAGAGACCAACCCCACCTGGCTACAGCCTCCCTTCAGGTACTTGTAGACAGCAATGAGCTCTGCCCTGAGCCTCCTCTTCTGCAGGCTGCACACCCCCAGCTGCCTCAGCCTCTCCTCACAGGGCTGTGCTCCAGGCCCCTCCCCAGCCTTGCTGCCCTTCTCTGGACACCTTCCAGCACCTCAACATCTCTCTTGATTGAGGTGCCCAGAACTGGACACAGCACTCAAGGTGTGGCCTGAAACCCTTTCAAAAATTTCGGGCCCCTCACTGGAAGAAAGACATTGAGCTGCTGGAGCATGTCCAAAGGGTGACAAAGCAGGTGTGAAGGAACTAGAAAACAAGGTCCTGTGTGGAGTGATTGACTGACCTGGGATCATTCAGGCTGGAGGAGGCTGTGGGGAGACCACTGCTGTCTACAGCTACCTGAAAGGAGGTTGTAGTGAAGTGGGAGTCAGTCTCTCCTCTCTCGTAACAGGCGTCAGGAGAAAAGGAAACGGCCTGAACTGTACCAAGGAAGGTTTAGATGGGACAGTAAGCACATTCTCTTTACAGAAGGAGCAGTAAGGCATTGGAACTGGCTGCCCAGGGAGCTGGTGGAGTCACCGTCCTCGGAGGTGCTCAAGAAGCGTGCGGTGGCGGCGCTTTAGGAGACGGTTTACCAGCCACGGTGGTGTTAGGCCGACAGTCGGACTTGATGATCTCAGAAGTCCTTCCTAACAGAAACAAGTCTGCGGCACCATGGTTCTCTAAGTCCCTCGCAGGTGCTGCTGCTGCTGCTGGTAACCACCTCGCAGGAAACTCCGTGAGCTCCCGAAATTCCCTTAAACTCCATTGAATTCCGGCTTACACCAAGTCCTTTACACTCATCTCGGAGGCACGGAGAAGCCCAAAGGGGCTGCTCAGATGTGCAGGAGGACATGCAGGTGCCGCTGCTAACACCCCCCTCACAGCAGCCGTCACCAATCCCTCCTTGGGGGGTAGTTAAGGCCTTCAGTTGCTCTGTCCTCGCCCACTCACCGTTGGAGGTGAAGTAAAACACCGTGACGGAAGCCCCCCAGCCCACAGGGGCTGAAGCTCAGGCAACGCCAGACGAGCGGGGCAGCGCGGGCTGGAGCAGCAGAGCGCATGCGCGGCGCAGACGCCGCTCCCCGCGCGCAGGCACAAGCTCTCCGGGAGGGGAAGCCAGAGCAGGCTCTGCGCATGCGCACAGCAGCAGAGCCTCCGGACCCCGTGCCTCTTGCGCATGCGCGTTAGGCCGCGGTAATCGGCTTTAGCCGGCTGCGAGGCGGCCTTCGGCACCATCGAGTCCAAACTGTCACCTTATAACTAAGTAAACCATAGCACTAAGTGTGTCATCCAGCCTGCTTTTAAACACCTCCAGACACGGCGACTCCACCACCTCCCTGGGCAGCCCATTCCAATGCCAATCACTCTCTCTGCCAACAATTTCCTCCTAACATCCAGCCTAGAACTCCCCTGCCACAACTTGAGACTGTGTCCACTTCTTCTGTTGCTGCTTGCCTGGCAGAAGAGCCCAACCCCACCTGGCTACAGCCTCCATTCAGGTAGTTGTAGACAGCAATGAGGTCAGCCCTGAGCCTCCTCTTCTGCAGGCTGCACACCCCCAGCTCCCTCAGCCTCTCCTCACAGGGCTGTGCTCCAGGCCCCTCACCAGCTTCGTTGCCCTTCTCTGGACACCTTCCAGCACCTCAACATCTCTCTTGAATTGAGGAGGCCAGAACTGGACACAGCACTCAAGCTGTGGCCTGACTAGTGCTGAGTGCAGGGGTAGAATAACCTCCCTTGTCCTGCTGGCCACACTGTTCCTGATCCAGGCCAGGATGCCATTGGCTCTCCTGCCCACCTGGGCACACTGCTGGATCATCTTCAGGTACTATCTACTCTCGATGTGAAGAGCTTACTCCTAACATCCAGCGTAAACCTGCCCGGAACAGCTTGAGGCTGTGTCCTCTTGTTCTGCCATTGACTGCTTGGGAGAAGAGACCAACCCCTACCTGCCTGCAACCTCCCTTCAAGTAGTTGTAGACAGCAATGAGGTCTCCCCTGAGCCTCCTCCAGGCTGAACACCTCCATCTTAGCCCCTCCTCCTAGGGCTGCATTCCAGCCCCTCAGCAGCCTTGGTGCCCTTCTCTGGACACGTTTAAGCACCTCAACATCTTTCTTAAACTGAGGGCCCCAGAACTGGACACAGTACTTGATGTGCCCTTAACAGTGGCCTAACCAGTGCTGAGTCCAGGGGCAGAATGACTCCCCTGGTCCTGCTGGCCACACTGTTCCTGATCCAGGGCAGGATGCCATTGGCTCTGCTGCCCACCTGGGCACACTGCTGGCTCATGTTCAGCTGCCAGCCAGTACCCCCAGGTCGCTCTCTGCCTGGCTGCTCTCTGTCCCCAGCCTGTAGCATTGTTGTTGTGGCCAAAGTGCAGAACCCAGCACTTGGCCTTGTTAAAACTCACTGACATTGGACTGTGCCCACCCATCCAGCCTGTCCAGGTCCTTCTGCAGGGCTCTCCTACCCTCCAACAGATCCACACCTGCTCCTAGCTTGGTGTCATCTGCAAACTTACTGATGATGGACTCGGTCTCCTGGTCCAGATCATCAATAAAGATATTGATGGTACCCTCCAACAGAGCGACAGCTGCTCCCAGCTTGAGCTGTCTGAATGCTGCCTCTCCTCGCCACACCTGTGCAGCACTGCAGTGCCCCTTGCCTGGCACAGTTCTCCCTGTCACACCTTCCCCAAAAGCAGTGTAGCAGGTGGAGGGGAACTTCCCCTACTGGGATGTTACTGGATAAATCATTATTCCCAGCAGTTTATGGATATTTATTATCACTCTTCTTGGCTTGGCTGTGGAGGGTTATCCTCGACCCCTGGCAGTGTGCTCCCTCGAGGTTTCCTTTTGCATATCGAGTAGTTCAAGAGAATATTTTTCTCTTTTCCTGAATGTGCTCTCCATGAGCTCCCTGAGAGCTGTTCCCACACAGCTTTGGCCTGGCCGTGATGTCACAGCAGGGCAGTGTGTCCATGGAACCAGCCACCTGTCAGCCTTTGGCCCTTGCTGCAGCAGCAGTGACAGCCACAGCAGTGGCATAAGGAGCATCAGTAGCTGGATGTTGTGAGGGCAGGGACCATGGTCCTCTTCTGTTGCCTTTTCTTCCTTCTCACCCTCATGGTGCTGGGGCAAGTCAGGCCTGTCCAGGCTGCTCTGTGGCCAGCGTGGGGAGCAGGTAAGTGTGTGCAGCCTGTCATGGCCCAGGAGATCTGCTCCCCAAGAAGCTGCACTAGAGCAGGCTGCACACAGCCTCAGCCAGCCTGGCCTTAAACACCTCCACGGATACAACCTCAACCACCTCCCTGGGCAACCCATTCCAGCCTCTCACCACTCTCATGCTCAACAACTTCCTCCTCACCTCCACTCTCAAGCTCCCCATCTCCAGCTTTGCTCCATTTCCCCCAGTCCTGGCACTCCCTGAGAGCCTAAAAAGTCCCTCCCCAGCTTTTTTGTAGCCCCCTTCAGATCCTGGAAGGCCACAAGAAGGTCACCTGGGAGCCTCCTCTTCTGCAGACTGAACAGCCCCAACTCTTTCAGTCTGTCCTTATAGCAGAGCTGCTGCAGCCTTCTGAGCATCTTGTTCATGTGCCCTTTTCTTTCAGCTCCTTCAATGGTTGGTGGCTTCCAAACTTCCCAAGAGATTCCTGCCTTGGAGCCTGAGAATCATCCCACAGGTAAGTCCATGAGAGGAAGGAGTGTTTTCCCCTTGATCTTCTTTCTGAGTGAAATGGCAGTTGTTCCTTCCGTGGCAGATGTGCAGAGGTGGAGCACAGCAAGGGTACATGGTGATTTTTCTCTCCCATTGAGAGGTGTCACCTCTAAGCCCAAGAGCCACCAAGCCAGGCACCTGGGCAGGCATGGAGATGGGAATGTGCCCCTCTCCTTGCCTGATCCCCTGAGCACTTCTTACATTCAGTGCTGTTGATGGAGATCACAGGAGGGTGACAAAAGCTTCTCTGGAAATTTCTTTACAGATGTGCCCAGAGGGAGGACTTCTCCAGCTTCTCCTTGGCTGGATGCTGCTCTGCAGCCTGGCTGGCATTGCAGGGATGAGCAGCCTGTCTGTGCTCATCTCATGGGCTAAGCATTGAGTACCTATGTTTGATTCATCTGAAACTGAACCATATCGTTTCTGTTAAGGTCCTCCAAGACCAAAGGGCACAGTGGAGGGAGGAGAAATGTCCCCAGAGATCTCTGAAGTGCTCAGCAAAATCCTGCAAAGCCTGAAGGGACAACGTGGTGAGTGTATTTCCCTCTGCCTTAGCCATGAGACAGGGCAGATGGAAGTTGCAGATAGCATTCTGGCTATGCTGGAGCTCAGCCAGGAGGAAGGGGTTGATCATAGCAGGCAGAAGCAATGCTGGGTTCCACGCCTTGCAGGCAAGGCCAGCCGAAGGGCTGGCTCACAGCCTCTGCTGCCAGTTGTGGTTCCAGCTGAGAGCCAGAGGCAGCTGCTGCCTCAGTTATTACACCAGTTCCTGGCTCAGAGGGGGCTGGAGCAGATGTTGGCAGGCAGATTTGGAGCTTTACCTGTCATGTCTCTGCTTCTTGGTAGCACTCTCAAAGACCAGACGGAACCACACCAGCCGTATATGGGACTTGTTTGGAGCAGACTCAGGTACAGAGCAGTTTTTGCTAGGGTCCCTCAGCAGGAGACATGTCCCCACACCTGGGAGAGGCTGCAAGCGGTGCCCAGGCTGGAGAAAAGGCAAAGGGGGAGAGCAAGACTCAGGTCCCTGCAGAGGGACCTTGAGAGGCTGGATGGGTGGGCAGAGGCCAGTGGAATGAGATTGAACAAGGCCAAGTGCAGGGTTCTACTCTTTGGCCACAACAACCCCAAGCAGCACTACAGCCTGGGGACAGAGTGGCTGGAGAGCAGCCAGGCAGAGAGGGACCTGGGGGTGCTGGTAGATAGTAGCTGAAGATGAGCCAGCAGTGTGCCCAGGTGGGCAGCAGAGCCAGTGGCATCCTGGGCTGGCTCAGGAGCAGTGTGGCCAGCAGGACAAGGGAGGTTATTCTGCCCCTGGACTCAGCAGTGGTCAGGCCACACCTTGAGTGCTGTGTCCAGTTCTGGCCTCCTCAATTCAAGAGAGATGTTGAGATACTGGAAGGTGTCCAGGGAAGGGCGACAAAGCTGGTGAGGGGCCTGGAGCACAGCCCTGTGAGGAGAGGCTGAGGGAGCTGGGGGTGTGCAGCCTGCAGAAGAGGAGGCTCAGGGCTGACCTCATTGCTGTCTACAACTCCCTGAATGGAGGCTGTAGCCAGGTGGGGTTGGGCTCTTCTCCCAGGCAACCAGCAACAGTACAAGGGGACAGAGTGTCAAGTTGTGGCAGAGGAGGTCTAGGCTGAATGTTAGGAGGAAGTTGTTGTCAGAGAGAGTGATTGGCATTGGAATGGGCTGCCCAGGGAGGTGGTGGAGTCACCGTCCCTGGAGGTGTTGAAGCAAAGCCTGGCTGAGGCACTTAGTGCCATGGTCTGGTTGATTGGCCAGGGCTGGGTGCTAGGTTGGACTGGATGAGCTTGGAGGTCTCTTCCAAAGCTGGTTGATTCTATGATTCTAGATGTCTCCTGTGAGGGCCTGACATGTCCCCTCACAGTGTAGGGGAGCTCAAGGTGGCACTGCCTGTTGCAGGGGTGGGTTTTGTCCCTTCCTGAGCACAGCAAATATGCTGCAAGCTGAGCAGTGGTGCTGAGGCCAGACTAATGTTCTCATTGCTCCTCCAGATGTGATTGGCAAGAGACCCACACAGGTTGTCAGTCCCCAGAGCCCTGCAGCTGCTGAGGATCACCAGAGCATCACCAGTTTCTTCCATTCCCTAGACATGCCAACCCAGTACATGATCATCATCGCAGCAGCCCTGTTTTCCGTGGCTGCTGTGACAGCTCTGTGCTGTCTTGTGATGCGGTTGAAGTGGTGCAAGAAAAAGTGAGTCACTGATTTTTCTCCCTTGCCATGGCTCCCTTTGATGGCTGCTCGTAGCCATTAAGCATTTCTAGCCCAGTGCTTGAATTGGCTTCTGAGTTCCTGGGCTGCCTTCTGGGAAGCCTTCTTGGGTTGGAGCCAGTGTCAAACTGCCCCTGCCCGAATGTGAGCAGGGTGGGCCTCACCTGATCTGGGATGTGGCTTGGGAGGATGGTCCCTGTGTCCCTTCTGCAGCTGAGGGCCTCAGCCACTTCCTCTCTCCTCAGGTGTGTCTCTGGAGATCCTGAAGAGGAGCTGAAAACTGCTGCCTTCTCCTCACACCAGGACAATTAGACCCTTGCACTCCTGAGAGCCAGACCCAGCTCCAGGAGCTGCCTGTCCTGCTTGGGACACTGAAGCACCCATCCTTACTACAAACCCCAGCTTATCCTTGTAAGCATGCCAGAGGAGGAGCACAGCAGACCAACCTCAACTGAGACAGGCTTCCATCCCCAACAAGCCATATCTAGGGATGGACCTGGCTATGCTGAGTTAGCAATTGAACTTGATGACCCTAAAGGCCTTCTCCAACCTAAGCCACTCTGCAGTTCTCTGGCTCCATGTTATCATCATCACGATGATGCTCAATAAAAACACATTAACAACTCAGAAGGTGAATGTTATTTCCTCCTGCTGCAACACTGTGTCTAAAGGATTTCTGTCATTGATTCTACAACAGGCTCTGTCATATCTTGAATGCTGAGTGATTATAACCTGGATGATCTTGGAGGTCTCTTCCAACCTGGTTGATTCTGTGTTCAGCTTGAATTAAGAACATGACTGGCGAATAATACAGAGAAATAGGGAAGAAGAGGCACTAGGGGGAAAAGGGATTAAATTCCTGGGCCTTCGCACAGCTGAAGTAGTACAGGCAGAAGTCCACAGGGTGTCCTCAGAGCATCAAGGAACAGCAGATAACCCAAAAGCAAACGCAAAAGCCCTTTCTGGAGTCAAGGCTTCCTTCCTGTGCAGCTAGAATCATAGAATCAAGCAGGTTGGAAGAGACCTCCAAGCTCGTCCAGTCCAACCTAGCACCCAGCCCTGGCCAAGCAACCAGACCACAACACTAAGTGCCTCATCCAGGCTTTGCTTCAACACCTCCAGGGACGGCGACTCCACCACCTCCCTGGGCAGCCCATTCCAATGCCAATCACTCTCTCTGTGAAGAACTTCCTCCTAACATCCAGCCTAGACCTCCCCTGGCACAGCTTGAGACTGTGTCCCCTTGTTCTGTTGCTGCTTGCCTGGGAGAAGAGCCCAACCCCACCTGGCTACAGCCTCCCTTCAGGTATCTTAGGAAGATCTTAAGAAGAAGCTCTTCAGTACAGGGGTAGAGACACTGGAACAGGTTGCCCAGAGAGGCAACACCTGGAGATGTTCAAGGCCTTGAGCATCTAAGTGTAGTTGAGGGGCATCCCTGCCCATGGCAGGGAGGTCGGAGCAGACGATCAAGGCCAAGTTGGATGAGACCTTGAGCAACCTGTTCTAGCGGGAGATGTCCCTGCCCATGGCAGGGGGTTGGAACTGGATGATCCTTGAGGTCCATTCCAACCTAAACCATTCTATGATTCTATGATCTCTAAGTCCCTTCCAACCTGAGCCACTCTATGATTAAAAATGATAATCAGTTTTGAACTGTCAGCAGATGGGACATAGCTCTTTAAAACCATGTTTCTATAACCTGCTTCAAGAGTTTCAGAAACAGCTGCAGGGCTTTGTGTGGTCCTGAGGGACTACAAGGGGTGGTTGTTGCAGGGAAGCAGACAGACCTCGGATCTGAGCAAACATTCTCCTCGCTGCTAAATGTCGTGATCAAAGAATCTGCAGTGGACCTGTGTAGAGAGGCAAACCGACCTCAAAGAACAAGCAAAGAAGTGACAAAACAAAGCCAAGCTGAGCTGGAAAACACAGACACCCTTGGGTATTTGCTGTGTTGCAAAGTAGATGGGCTTGCATCATCAATATTCATGGAACGCAGGAGCTGATGGCATCCAAACGCTGCATAAACCTTGGGCATGCTCTCCAAACACTTGTGCTTTGTTGCTGTTGCCTGTCTGTGGGGCAGAAGAGAGAAACAAGGAGAGAAGAAAAGTTCATGTTCCCAAAGCCAAAGCAGCAGCTGCTCTCCTGGCTGACTCTGCCACTGAGGTAGGGAAAATTAAACATCCCAAGATTCTAACACCACTAATCAGACATTGCAGACTTTCACAGAACCATGGAACCGCTGTCAGGTGGGGGTGCACTCTTCTGCCAGGCAAGCAGCAACAGAAGAAGGGGACACAGTCTCAAGTTGTGGCAATGGAGGTCTAGGCTGGATGTCAGGAGGAAGTTCTGGCCAGAGAGAGTGATTGGCATTGGAATGGGCTGCCCAGGGAGGTGGTGGAGTCGCCGTCCCTGGAGGTGTTGAAGCAAAGCCTGGCTGAGGCACTTAGTGCCATGGTCTGGTTGATTGGCCAGGGCTGGGTGCTAGGTTGGACCGGATGAGCTTGGAGGTCTCTTCCAACCTGGTTGATTCTATGATTCAGTATCTGAAGGGGGCCTACAAAAAAGCTGGGGAGGGACTTTTTAGGCTCTCAGGGAGTTACAGGACTGGGGGGAATGGAGCAAAGCTAGAGGTGGAGAGATTCAGACTGGGCATGAGGAGGAAGTTGTTGAGCATGAGAGAGGTGAGAGGCTGGACTGGGTTGCCCAGGGAGGTGGTTGAGGCCCCATTGCTGGAGGTGTTTAAGGCCAGGCTGGCTGAGGCTGTGTGCAGCCTGCTCTAGGGTAGGGTGTCCCTGGGCATGGCAGGGGGGTTGGAAATAGATGATCCTTGTGGTCCTTCCCAACCCTGACTGATTCTATGATTCTATGATTCCTGACTGCATGGTGCTGCTTAGTGTTGGTCATTTCACTCCTTTTATTCCCTTTGTATTGCCTAGGGACTTTGCTCCTTGATCTGCCTTGAGTGGCAGCAAAGAGATAAACCAAACAGAATCATAGAATAGTTTAGGTTGGAAGCTCTTTGTTTGCAGCGGTGCTTGGGAGATGAGCAGTTGCCTTCCCTTCTCAGTCTTGTTGCTCCCACTTCAGTTTCAGCCACCAAAAATCCCACTTGCATTGGTAGGTTTGATTCACTTCAATATCCATGGCTCCTCCCTTCATCTCTCTGTGGGCTGTAACTGTCCCCATTCGATCTTGCTATTACTCACAGGCTTTTTGCTCCTATTTCTTCACCATCCCTAAGCAGGTGACTACCTGGCCAGCCCTCCCACCCTGCTCCAGCCCCCCCCTTTGCCATCCTCCTGTGCTCTTTGGACCTTACTTGATAGGTGCCAATAAACCAGATTGTGCCAAGGCCTGTTCCTAGCATCAGTGGCATTAAGTTGCAAGGAGAAAAGTGAACATCTGAAATGAAATGGCCTCAAAATCAACTCACCAATTCTACAGGGGCTCACACATTGACTTTTCATAGAATCATTTTGGTTTAAAGAGACCTTTAAGATCATTGAGTTCAACCATTAACCCAGCACTGCCAGGTCACCACTAAACCATGTCCCTCAGCACCACATCTTCACAGTTTTTCAATCCCTTTGGGGATGGGGACTCCTGGGCATCCTGTTCCAAACCTTGGCAACCCTTTTGGGAAAGAAATTGTTCCTCCTGTCCAACCTAAACCTCTCATGGCTCAACTTGAGGCCATTTCCTCATAGAATCATAGAACAGTTTAGGTTGGAAGGGATCTCAAAGCTCATCCAGTTCCAACCCCATGCCATAGGCAGGGACATCTCCCACTACAACAGGTTGCTCAAGGCCTCATCCAGCCTGGCCTTGAACATCTCCAGGGAGGAAGCATCCACAGCCTCCCTGGGCAACCTGTGCCAGTGTCTCACCACCCTCACTGGAAAAAAACTTCTTCCTAACATCTAGTTTGAATCTCCCCTCTGCCAGCTTAAACCCATTCCTCCTCATCCTGTCATTACAAGACCTTGTCAATAGTCCCTCCCCAGCCTTTCTGTAGGCCCCTTCAGATACTGGAAGGCCACTACAAAGTCTCCTCGAAGCCTTCTCTTCTCCAGGCTGAAGAGCCCCAACTCTTGTAGCCTGTCCTCATAGCAGAGGTGCTGCAGCCCTCTGAGCATCTTCGTGGGCCTCCTGTCCTGTAACTTGTTACTTGGGAAATGAGACCAACATCCACCTCAGCCCAACCTCCCTTCAGGGATTTGTAGAGTGAGAAGTCTCCCCTGAGCTTCCTTTTCTCCAGGCTAAACAATCCCAGTTCCCTCAGCTGGTCCTTGCAAGACTTCTGCTCTAGACCCTTCACCAGCTTTACTGCCCTTCTCTGGACCCGCTCCAGCATCTCCGTGTGCTCCTTGGAGTGGCTGGCACCAAACTGAACCCAGTATTTGAGCTCATACCTAGCAAACCCAGCTCTTGCTGGTCAGACTTTATCTGATTGAAGCTTCCTGCGTAGCAGTTATTTTACTGCAAACACTCCACCTTAGACAGAACAGGAGGAATCCATGGAGAAATCCAGGTGGGCAGGCATTGGTGCCCCTCTTTGTGCAGCAGCAGGAGCCCAAATCCCAGATCCCTGCCTCTTGACACCCACAGCCCATGAAGTGCCCCCAGACCTGGCTGCACAACGTGGAGCCGAACTCACTGGCTGCGGCACGGTGGTGCCCTAGGGTCCCAGCTGGCTGTAGCTGGGGATGAAGGAGGCTGCAGACACCCTTTGCAATGATGCTCATTCCTTTATTGGTGTCATTGCCAGTTTTTGAAGGGTGCTGTCACTTTCTGGTCGCTTCCAGCACTGGGTCAAAGCTACATTACAGCATATTGAAGAGGTGTCCATCCAAAGCCAGAGGGAGGGTGGGATTAATGACCTCTCTCCATACAGTATGTATAATATATATATATTTATAATATGTCCTGTATATTCATATGTATAGAGTGACAAGGATGGGCCACCACACAGTAAAACTTTTTGATTTCCTNAAAAAATCTCCAGCCCAGATCCCACCCCACCTCCCCTCCCCCCGGGATGTGCCCCCTGTACAGTCACTCGGGTGGATGGTAGATAGATCTCTTGGCTACACGCACACAGCCTGCACACGCACACGCACACGCTCCTACGGAGATGCTCACACACTGACATACCAACACCCAACGTCACAAATACATCAGAGGTTGCTGCAGGGATGCAGAGAGGCTGGGGAGGGCACGGGAACACGGAACCGTTTCGGCTGGACAGGACCTTTAAGATCCTCAAGCCCAACCATTCTCTGACTCTAGCGATCCTGGTGCTAAACCGTGTCCCTCGGCACCACATCTCCCTGTCTCTTTTAAACGCCTGCAGGGATGGTGATTCAAACAGCTCCCTGCAGAGCCTCTTCCAGTGTTTGATAAACCTAGTAGTGAAGAAGTTTCTTCTGAGATCCAACCAAACCTGCTCTGGTGCAACTTGAGGCTGGCTCCTCTTGTCCTGGTTACCTGGGAGGAGACCTGCCCTTGCAACACTCCAATCTCCTTTTAGGAGATCGTAGAGAGAGTGAAAAGGTCTCCCCTGAGCCTTCTTTACTTCAGGCTAAACAATCCCACTTCCCTCAGCTACTCCTCGTAATGCTTGTGCTCTAGAGTCTCCACCAGCTTCACTGCCCTTCTCTGGGCACAACTCCAGACCTCAACATCTTTCTTGTAGTGAGGGACCAAAACTGAAGACAGTACTCAAGGTGTGGCCTCACCAGTGCCCAGTACAGGAGGACAAAGACTTCCCTGGTTGTGCTGGCCATGCTATTGCCGATCCAAGCCAGGATGCTGCTGGCCTTCTTGGTCACCTGGGCACACTCTGGCTCATCTTCAGCTGCCTGTTGACCAACACCCTCAGGTCCTTCTCTGTTGGGCAGTTTTTCTGCCACTCTTCCCCAAGCCTGGAGTGCTGCAGGGGGTTGTTGTGACCTAAGTGCAGGGCACAGCACTCAGCCTTGCTGAAGCTCACCCTGCTGGCCTTGGCCCATCAATCCAGCTTGGCCAGGTCTATAGACTGGCCCCACCCTCCAGGAGATGAACACTCCATCCTAAGCACACACCACCATGAACTCATCTGGTCTCAGCTCACATCACCTTCACCTGCTTTTGACCTTCCTCAGGGTTTGTGCTGAGAAGACTGAGAGGTCATCACAGTTGTCAAGAGAGAGGGAGATTGCCAGACCCACATGCATGACAGGTATGATACCAGCAGCACTTGGGTATTGAAAGAGATTCATCCCCTCCTGCACTGCTCTTAAACTCATCCTGCACCCTGCTGGAAGGGCTTCCATGTGAAGTCCACCATGACCATGGTCCTGCTGAATCTGGACCTCTCCTGTGCTGTGACACAGGTAAGTACCAGCATGTGCTGTGGGAGATGGGTGTGAAGCACATCCACCCTTCAACATGATGCTCCATGGTCTGGGGCAAGCCAGAGTGAGTGAGAGGCCATTATCAGCTTATGAGCTTGGCTTCCCATGCCCTAGGTAGAGAATTGAGGCAAAAGAGACTGTCAGTGGTTCATCTTCTTGGGGCTTCACGAGCTGTTGATACAGCTGAAGGTGAACTTGAGGCACAAGCTGCTGATCCGGCTGAAGGTGAACTTGAGGCAATTAGAAGAGAGGGAAGGGATGAAATTGCTGCAGGCCACCCTGCAGACAGCTTCTGTCCTTTGAGGTCTGTGCTTCCTGACCCTGCCTCCCAGAAGTGAGCCTGAAAATGAGATAAGAACTGGACCTCTCATCCATTTTGCTGCACTGGGACAGAGCCAACTTGCTGCAAGGGATGCTCACAGACAACCTGCTGCTGGTGGTACCTGCAGACAACAGGTCACTACAAGCTGCAGAAGGCACTCACCTCTTATTCCTACAATGTCCTTCTTCCTACACCCTGCTCCCCAGGCTGAGCAGAGACCAGACCTGTCTGCTGCTTAAAGCAGGTGAGCTCAGTCCTGGGAGCAACGTACAGCTTCCAAAATGGCCTACAAGCTGGCTGCTGGGGTAGAGGGGAAGAGGACAAAGACATCAGAGAGGCAAAGGGTGTTATAGGGCACAGGTGGGAAGGAGGACATGGTGGCAGGAGGTGACGATCAAGAGCAGGATGATGTTACATAGGATGGGGAGAAGACACCCGGTGGGATTTGTCAGTGGGTTTGTCAGGTGATGGATGGGAAGGTTTGTGGCTGCCCCAGCCCACCCACATGGAGCATGCTGACTGGATTGGACACCCTTGTTGGGTTGGCCTTGCGCTGCTCTGATGTGCACACAGCTGATGTTTTTGCCCCATGTCTGTTCCTCCTTCAGTCTCTCCCATCCCCTGGGTCCTGTGTGCAGGAATCATCAGGGTGTGTGGCAAAAACCATTCTCTTTGTCACTATAAGGCTGTTCCCACCTGCAATCTTCTCAGATCTGCCTTCCCAGGGACTGGCCTCAGCATACATCCCTCTGAAGACCCGAGTTCTCCCCTGTTAGCCTGAGGGTTGCTCCCTCACTCACTAGCATCTTGTCAAACCAAGCGGGAGCTCCCTCACCTCCGCACATCTGGAAACCCCAGCGCTGGCCTGGCACTGCCAGGGATGGTCTTCAACAAGAACTCATCTTCCCTCAGTCCAGCTACTGAAGGCTGAATCACTCAGGAACACCAAGCCATGTTCTGGCACCTACATGTGTTTCTGCCTAGGCCAGGTTTCAGATCACCAGAGAGGCCTCATGGCTTGCCCCATTCCACATTCATCCCTCCATGACCCACATAACCACCAGGAAATTTCTCCCAACTATGAAGTGACCTCCACATGGTTATTACCCAGCCTGGAGGAGAGTGATTCTGACATCACTCCTCTGGGCAACACAATCTTGTCCAGCATTTCTTCAGTGCCTGTAGTTGCCAGGATGGTGGACGCTCACCTCTGGTTTCAGTTAGGTATCATGGCTCCCCTGACTATGTGTATCTTTGGGTGGAAGGAGATGGAGATTTCCACCTCCTGTTCTTGGTGTAAGGAGTTAAGCACCCACTTGGCCAGGGATGGGAGCAAGCTGGGTGTCAGGCAATGGAACAGGACAGGGCTAGCCATCTCCAGAGTGTGGCACAGGTGAACAAAGCCCTGGGAGCACCAGGACTGACTTGGTTTGGTTAATCTGTGAGCCCTCTCTGTGGATGGAGCTGGCATTCCTGGAGTGTCAGCCATGCCCAGAAGTCAATGAGATGTCGTTGCTGCCACCATTGTTGATGCAGGCTTGAGAGTCACTCCGAGCCTGTCACAAGCCCAGTGAAAGTTGCTGCCACCATGATAGTCTCCAAATTTGAAGGTGGTCTTTCCATCTGAAGTCTCCAAATCCTTGTAGAAATCACCAAATCCCACAGGATCCACCAAAGAAAACACAGCACCAGAGTCCAGGGCTGCCCCACCTTCTGCTGAAGCCACCAGAGAGGGGCACAAGCCCTCCCCTGCCTGCTGTGTGGAGCACAATGGCAAGCAATAGGCCCTGCGGTGCCTACCGCGGCAGCTTAGCATACCCAAGGAGCATCGATGTGGTGCCCGCTTCCAGCCTTGGATGTCCTCCAGTCCAAACGCAGCTCCTGACTCTGCTCATCAACCACTCCATAAATAAATACCTTAAATAAATAAAGTGACAGATCCAGATTGGGGGGGAGGGGCAGGAGGAAGGCAGGCAGCTCCCCTCGGCCCCGGGGGGGCTGTCCCTTAGCGTCTCACAGAAACACAGGCGGCGCACACAGAAGTAGCTGAAGACAAAGTTGAACGGGGACCGGTGGAGATGCTGCCGGCTGGGGCCCCTTCCCAGCCCTTGGCAGGGGCACAGTCCTTGCTGCAAGGCAGTGGTGGGGACAAGGGGGTGCAGGACGTCACTCCTGAGCTGACATGGTGGCGGCGCGTGGGGAGCTGGAGGTGAGGGAGACGTGCGTGGCTGAGGATGGCAGTGACCGTGGCGCCTGGCACCTGGATGTGCAGATGGAAGGGAGAAATATGTAGTTTCCTTCTCCTTCCCCTGCCTTCCTCTCCCCTCAAAATGCACACACCTCGAGTACTGTGTGCAGTTCTGGGACCCTCAATTTAAGAAGGACATTGAGATGCTTGAACGTGTCCAGAGAAGGGCAACAAGGCTGGTGAGAGGCCTCGAGCACGAGCCTCCTCTTCTGCAGGCTGCACACCCCCAGCTCCCTCAGCCTCTCCTCACAGGGCTGTGCTCTAGGCCCCTCACCAGCTTCCTTGCCCTTCTCTGGACACCTTCCAGCACCTCAACATCTCTTTTGAATTGAGGGGCCCAGAACTGGACACAGTACTCAAGCTGTGGCCTGACCAGTGCTGAGTCCAGGGGCAGAAGAACCTCCCTCGTCCTACTGGCCACACTGTTCTTGATAAAGGCCAGGATGCCATGTCCCTCAGTCCCTCTCCACCTTTCTCCTAGGTCTCCTTAAATACTGAAAGGCCAGAAAAAGGCCTTCTCTTCTCTGGGCTGCACCACTCCAACTCTTTCAGTCTGTCCTCACAGCAGAGGTGTTCCAGCCCCTTGGTAAATGTTATGGCCTCCTCTGGACCCAGTTCAGCAGGTACATGTCCCTCTTGTGCTGAGGACCCCAGAGGTGGACATCATCTTTCCTGTCCTGAGCTGTACATGATGACATATGACATCATCCCCCTGTTTTTATATCTGTGCAAAGCTACGTCCAATGACTCAGGGCCAGCCTCAGCCCCCAAAAGGAAGGGAAGTCTTGCAGCTCTGCTATGACTCCTCCACCCGCCCAGGTCTGTGCACCGTCGCACAGGGAGCTGTGCTGCAACTGCCCCCAGGCATCTCCCACCTGCTGGCACTCACCAGGAGCGCGACTTCCTCACCCGGGAGGACACTGGCCTCTCCAGGAAGCTGTCCAGGTGCATCAGCCTCTCCAGGTGGAGAGCCCGGGGGTCCTGCTCTGCTGGGTCCTTGCTCCGCTCGAACTCGAAGATGGCTGGAGGGGAGAGGTCCAGCTCCAAGAACATGATGTTCTCAGCCTGCAGAAAGACAGGACAAAGGTAAAATCAACACAAGGAGTCATCATATGGCAAAGCTTTATCAAGTTCACACTGCTGAGAGAAGCTGACCATCATGCCAGGGAGCAGGACCCTTCTCTGGCTGCCACAGCCACAGGGCAAGTTCCACACCGGACCCCAGACTTCCAGCTCTGCTCAGGTCTTCTGGTTTTAACTAGGGCTGGGTCCAGCAGCAAGGCTGAGTGGCCCTGTGCTTTCGAATGGCAGAAGCTGCCTGAGCCAGTGAGACAGCTCTCAAGGACCAGCTAAGAGCATGGCCACTCATCCTAAGAGGGGAGATAAAGCTGGGAGCTTGAAAGGACATATGCCAAATTATCCTGAGTTTGTTTACTCCATCTGCTCTCCCACTGTTATCTGTCTGTCTGTCCATCCATAGAATCACAGAATCAACCAGGTTGGAAGAGACCTCCAAGCTCAGCCAGTCCAACCTAGCACCCAGCCCTGGCCAATCAACCAGACCATGGCACTAAGTGCCTCAGCCAGGCTTTGCTTCAACACCTCCAGGGACAGCGACTCCACCACCTCCCTGGGCAGCCCATTCCAATGCCAATCACTCTCTCTGACAACAACTTCCTCCTAACATCCAGCCTAGACCTCCCCTGCCACAACCTGAGGCTGTGTCCCCTTGTTCTGTTGCTGCTTGCCTGGCAGAAGAGCCCAACCCCACCTGGCTACAGCCTCCCTTCAGG